>JAKCPI010000214.1:0-30173 GCA_023213315.1 Euborellia annulipes
TTCTCAGTAGTAATAAGGATGAAAATTTAAATTTATAAATATTTTTTTTAATTAAAACTTTTTATACAAAGTGCCAAATAGCTGTACCAAATGGCTTAAATAAGAATGCCTGGACCCCCAATATGTATATTAATCAATAACGGATATCGTAAAAGTCTTATATGGCCTGAGTTGCCGAAAAGACAGTGTGAATGTGTGTGTGTGAGTGTAAATGAGAAAAAAGTGCGGGTGTTAAAAAAAAAAAAAAGATTGGATTAGGGGTTAAAAAATTGAAAAAAAAAATGTTTTTTAAATTTATTTTAGCTAAATCGAAGCCAAATAAATAGAAAACATTCAAAAAATAGCGTTGATTATTATTTTGATTAGGGGGGGGGATGAAGGGTTGATTATTTAAGAAAGGCCTTGGAATATTCCAAATCACTTGTTGACATTCTTTTCCGGCTCTAAAAATAGTTAGATTAGAGTAAAAGGTATTTTTTTACTTTTAATAAAAAGGGAATTGTTATTTTCATCTATTTTTATTCCTATACAGAGAGAGAGAGACAAATCTCTCGTTCAGTCGAGCGAGTGGCTGCCAAGCAGGCGCTGCTCTTTTTTTTTGTGTTTAAAGTGAATCAAAGTGAATAAGTGTAACCCACCCTGACCTCACCGTCATCCATCACACCCTCTTGAGTTTCTTATTAAAGGTAATTATTATGCATTTTATCGTTGAAAAAAAAAATGATAGAAACAAATAATTTGACTGCTAAAAACGATTCTATTGAATATGAAATTAAATATTTTGTATTTCACTAAAAGGGTAGAGGGTGAATATAAGCTGTTGAAAGGGGGAGGGGAGGGGGAGTGTAGGTGTAATTGAAAAAAATTTAGTTTTTTATTTTTTATCTTTTTTTTTTTAAAACATTTTCTTATTCACATTCACATTCCACACACACACACACACACATATATATATATATATATATATATTTTTGTTAATCAAATTTCCTTAATATACTTTTACACAGGGGTGAATTAAGGGTTGAAAATTAAAATAAAATAACTTCAAAATAAAATAAAAATTAAAATAATTATTTATAAATGTAGGCCTATTCAAATTATTTTGAGAGTAATTTCGCGGTGAAGGCTGGCATTTCCTTAAAGGGGGGGGGGGGTATGAAGGCATTAACCAGGGGGTAAATGCCCCATCCCCTATAATGCACAAAGATATTAATATTTTTTAATACTTTTACTAAAAAATAAGTGCATTCCGTTTGAGTTAAAATTTATATTCAATATTTAGCAAATAGTATAGTAGGATGGAAACATTTTAATGTCATTCTAAAATTTCTTATGACTGGGGCGGAATTAATTTTTGAAGGTTTCGAAACTCTCATATACAGATAATAATAACACTGGGTAACTTAGGAACCCTTCGAATCCCTTGCAGAATTTTGTAGGAATTTTTTTCATTAGGTAGAAATGTAAGATATGATTAGTCCATTTAGAATTTTACTGGGGTGAGTTACCGCATCTTTTTGTATATAGAACTAATCTCAATTCGGATTTGAATGTTTACTTTCTCTTACCTATATGTATAAGTTAATATACATATATATAGAGAGAAAGTATTGGATTTATGTCAAAAATTCGATGTCGAGACTTTGATGGATAGGGAAGTAGGGAGGCGCGGCGCGGTCTAGTCTAAGGGGAGGCGCGAATATTGGCCACCAGGACCAATTTTCCAAATGATTGCTAGTTTTAATATAAATAAGAATAAATAAAAAAAATATTTTTAAATAAATTTATATTTTTTTAGCATTAAAATTTTTTGCTTTTGTATTATTTTATAAAATGGGAGGGGGGGGGAGGCGTCATAAGATTAAATATTTTTAAGGGAGGCGTGGTAACATAAAGTTTGGAAACCACTGCAGTACATAATATTCCTCCAACCAAGGGGGAAAAGGGGGGGTCCCCCCCCCAAAAAGCCCCCCCCCCCCCCTCCAACCCTATCATGCTTTTTGCGACCGGAAGAAATAGAACAAGCCGGCCCGCCGCACGGTCTGACGCCTGTTGAAAAGAGGAAAGAAGAGACAGCCATAAAAAAAGCAGGACTGCCTGTCCTTGGGCAGCTCGTGGTCGCCATCCACGTACCCACAAGATGTGGGACCCTGAGCGAAATAAATACAGAACATAATATAAATATATAATTATAGGTAAGTGCATAGAAACAACAACTCACAATTTAAAGTTGGAAAACGTCACATAATAAAATAAATCTGTTTTCGGTCATCAGATATAAAACTTTTTTTTTTATTTTTCACACTTTTTTCTCATTCACCCACACATTCACACAGTCTTTTCGGCAACTTAGGCCATTTAAGACTTTGACGATAACCGTTAAATATTAATAAATCTATTATGGGTCCAGGCATTCTTATTTAAGCCATTTGGTATCCAAGTGGCTTAAATAAAATCATCGGACTGCCTGGGGTCCGAACCCGCGACGTTTGGTATACGAGGTTAGCACGCTAACCTCTACACCAAGCCCCGAGGGCGATATAAAACTTTTCAAAATATACATTAGCTCCTCTACAACTCTCGATTGATTTCTAAATGCCAGTCAGCCGGTCGAGGCATTCCAATATAAAAAGGAGATACGGTAATCTCTTTTTATTTATAGAAGGATTTATTAATATAAAATTAATTAATATTTCTTAAAAAGAAACATGCAAGCCCCCCCCCCCCCGGCCAACCGGGCACTCACAGAAACTCCCATATTTACATACAAACAGATATTGATTTGTGGGGTGGAACAAAGTTTTTTCATCAAACATTACTTTATATAAAACATTATAAAACTTAGATTAACACACCAATTTTTGTTTTATTTATAAATAATAATAGTAGCCTAATCTCTCTCTATATATAGAGACAGAAAGTAATAATGAACAGTACTGTATTCGCCTTCTAGAGATAATTTTTTTTTAATGTAAGAAATAATAATAAAAAGGGAGTTGTATTCGTGCAACTAAAATAAAGCCAGTGTATTTAAGAAGCCTACTTCGAGAATGACAAGTAGAATGTCATAAGTGTATAAGCCAGATGGCTGTTACAAGTTAATACAATTATGAACCAAGGGAGAGAGAGGGCAAAGAAGGGTGAGAATCGGCTTGCGGGTGTGGAGGTTGAAGAGATCGTGACATGAAACAGCTAACAAGAAGCTTCCCCAGGAGGGTGGAGACGTGACGGCTTTGTAGCCTTCTGAATGATAGGTGCATAACATATACAATAACCTCGAATTCTCCTTTGCTACGTGACCTGGAGAATGGATATTGTCGAACATGATAGTATTATAGATATACATACGTAGTTTATAATCGACTAATTGAAGTTGGGGTGAGAGAGAGAGATGATAATTAAAGAGATATATTATCGTTATTCTTTGAAAGGCAATTGTGATAGATATATATGCAAATTTCAATATTGTGCTTGCAATTTATAATCGGAAGGATATCATTAATTAGAAGGCATATCGGTTTTAATATAATAGAGCTTTGTTCTTTCGAGTGGTAAATTAATATTTTTGTTAAAATGACTTGAATTTCCCAACGAGAAATTGAGTTTATTAATATCAATATTTGCAAAAATAATTAAATAAAAATATTGAGATGATATAAATTGAAATAGGCTTAAATATTCTATATGGTCTCCATCACAAAACTAATTAGAATGTCTTCAAAAATAAATATATAAGAATTGGCTGTACTGCTGTACTTAGGAAGAAAGCAGTAAAGAGCAAAAAATGACATCAGAAAAAAAAAAAAATAAAAAATCTAATATTTTTAAAAAAATAAATAATATTATTTATAATAATAAGTGAATTACTAATAATATACAGTATTACATAACTCTATAAAAAAGTCATTTAAGAGTAATATTAGAAGATAATTAAAGTTACCTAAAATAAGTGACTCACAGGTCTATTCTCTAAAAACAGACGTTAAAATTTAAAATAAACAAATGGGTGTTAAGAAGTAATGTAAAAACAATCAGCGTCAAAATCACTTCCTTGCCTCAAATAGCTATTCTGTAAACAAAAACTTAAAAGCCAAAGCGTCTCGAAGTAGGCTTCTTAAATACATCTAGTAAATGGTGTTAAAAATTAATGTTATGTCTAGGGGGTGCTTTTAATATTTTAAGGTCGTGTTTAAAATAAAAATGGCGTCCTTAACCTAAAAAGTAAGGTCATGATTTTGATATCTTTGAAATAAAAGCAACATGTTAACGTCGCTGTTAAAACTTGGTTTAGAGAATAGCATTTTTTTAACGCTGATTGTTTTTACATTACTTTTTAACATCGATTTGTTTATTTTAAATTTTAACGTCTGTTTTTAGAGAATAGACCTGTTAATGTTTTAAATTGCTGAAAATCAAAAAGCAGTAAAATGTGATTTACTGACTTTATACTCTGTAACATCTCTTTATACTGATCTGCAGTTCATCAGAGTAAAATCTAAGTGAGCAGAATGTAATCAACAAAGCATTATACTCCCTCGAATTGAATTGGAATTTAAAAAACGAATCATTAATTCATTTTGGCTAAAAAAAAAATTATATTTTTTTTTTAATAAAAAAAAGCGAATACTTTGCTAATCCATTTAATTATTTTATTATTAAAGCTTAAGTGGTTGATTTTTCAATTAGTAGTTTGAATTTAATTAAAAAAGTCTGCCTTGATAAAAGAATCAATATTATATGAGAAGCAGAAATATTAATAAGAAATTTCTTTTGAAGAAATTGAAGAGAAAAAAAAACGGAAAGAGGGAGGAGGGTTTAATATTTAAGTTATACTAGAAAAAAAAAAGAAATTTCTTTTTTTTTTTTTGAGACCGAAATTTTATTACGAATATTTGAATCTTTAATGTTTGATTGTGAATGTTTTTGCTTTGATCACAATTTATTATAGAATCTCTATTTGTATATAGGCCGATATGTAATTTACGAGTTTATACATAAACATTTATTGCTTTCTCTGTTTCTCTTATAGCTCTAAAAAGATCAATGAAATGAAAATCTAAAATTTTATTTAAATTTTATCTTAAGGTACGGTCAAAGAGCTATTTTATATAGAATCAGTGATAAAATCTTAAAAAAAAAAAAACCATTGAAATTTGCTTGTAATTAGTCAAATATTTATAATTGACTTGTATTTTCGGTATATATAATTGGGGTACAGGCATATTTATTTAAGACATTTGGTATCCAAATAGCTCTAATAAAATCATCGGACTACCTGGGATCCGAACCCGCGTCCCTTGGTATAGAAGGCCAGCACGCTAGCAACTACACAAAAGCCCGAGAGCAAATTGACATTTGTCACTATCTCTAAACTCCTAATGATTGATAACAGTTATATTCATTAAATACATACCTAATATTAAAATTGAATTCGTTTTCTTTTATTCGCTTTATTTTAAAATGAGGGTAAGAAAAATATTGTATAATTAGAATTTATCATATTTAATTAGAAATAGATGATGAATAAACGAACTTCTCATAATATGCCTTACCCAAGAAAATATACGTAGCCTAATTCTCTTTAAAATTTAATCAAGCAATCCTGAATTTTTACCTTGACACTATTGAGATGGTTAAGAGAGGAAAATCCTCAAAAAGGAAAGTAATTAATCGAGAGTGGATTGATACTTGTCTCTGACGATTGATAGCTGATTAATGTCGTCTCTACTTATTGGAAGTTGATATCTTTAGGAAAGAAGAAAAAAAAAAGGAGATCACCAAGAGGGAGAAGGGGAAACTAATCAATGACATTGTATCAGGAATAAAAAAAATTTCAAGAGTGATTGAAAACTCCTAATCAACATGAATCAGTTATTAGTCTAATTGGATAATCAATAATTATGAGGATTTTAAAATTTAAAGATTCTAGCCATCCACATATGAACACCTGAATGAATAAATTCAAATTCCACATCATTATAAATATAACTACAAAATTATTCGTTTTATTTTAAAATTGAAAAAAAAAAAAAAAAAAACTGATTGGTTATCGAAATGGAACTTTTGCTCTCTTGAGATCACTCGTTCGTACGTCTCCATTGATTTAACTGAAACGAATGAGACACCTGAATTTGAAGCGAGGACGGATTTATCACCGAAAAAGGGATAAAAAGAAACGAATCTTCTTCCCTTGGGATGGGATTTAAAGTTCGGGTTGTTAGCCAGTCAATCTTGGATAGAGGAAGGATGAGGGATGCATATAAACATGTGTCTATTTACGCCAAGACATCGCATGGCTTGGATCTCGCAGCTTAGCCAATCCCGGATTCGATACCGAATAATAAAAATCCATTGCTTCCGACGGTTCGGATTTTATATTAGAAAAGATTCACCCCCGGGTCAATAGTCTCTTGCTTGCTTTGACCTTAGAGAGGAAAATTCTATACATTTCAAAGGATAAGCTAGTAATTCTAATATGATCAATAAAAAAATAATTATTGAAAAAAAGAGAGAACCAAATGATAAAAGAATACAAAAAAAAAATTATTAAAATTACAAAAAAAAAAACGTAACGCTTCGAATTTCGTTCTTAGGCTGAACGCACACCATTTGAGCAAAACGCTCATTTTGTCCAAAAGCAAAACGTTTTGCTCAATGCCAACGCACACCAATTAGGTTGCACAAATGTTTTACCATTGAACTAAATGTTTTGCCATTGAGCATTTCTGCCTAATCCGTGTGCGTTGGCATTGGACAAAATGTTCGACCATTGAGCAAAAATGACAAAACATTTTGTCCAATGCCAAAGTACACGGATTAGGCAGATATGCGTTGGCATTGGACAAAATGTTTTGTCATTTTTGCTCAATGGTCGAACATTTTGTCCAATGCCAACGCACACCGATTAGACAAAAACGCACAATGACAAAACATTTTGTTCAATGATGTCGAATCATGCCCAATTGTGTTTTTATCTTCTCGGTGTGCGCTGACCCATAGAAAAGCATTGAAAAAAAAAACAGTTTTAGGCACGATTAGTAAAAAAACGTTTTGTTCGAAAACGTTTTTGCTCAATCTGAGTGCGTTCAACCTTAAGTAAATATATTACACAGGCCAATAAAAATAAAATTTATTTAAAGCCTTTTTCAGCATGAGAGGTCATTTTGACTCCGTTCCTATCTAATTCAATTGATTGGTAGCCAATTCAATTGAAATAATAATTGTTGCATGAGACGAGATGCGAACTTCTAACCCCTAGCACAAGAGAAAAGACCACTACCACTGTGCTACTGCCAAATAACTTGATTAATATACAAATCATTTAATATTTTCATTTTATAACCTATCACGACGCGAAAATGAAACCTCGCGACTTCTATTTTGAAACGCGCTGTATTAAGCCATTAAAGAGATAGAATTTATAAATATTTTTCTTTTAAATAATAAAAATAATCAAAACACATAGGAAACGAGATAAAAGAAAAATAAAGTGTAATTTCTATTCAGCGTATACTTTCCAAAAAAAAGTAATCAACTCTACTTAATTAGTATATTAATTAAATATGCATTTTTATATCGAGCGTGGAATTTTGAAATACAAATACGTATACAATAACAGTTACAGAGGAAATCTTTTTAATGGACAAAACGTGGATAATCAACTTAAAAAAAAAAATTCTAAAAAATGCACGATTGCAAAGTATATTACTTTTTTTTTATCTTTATTGAAATTTTAATTAATCTTTAAAATAAAATATTCTTGAAATTTGGACAAATGGATTAATTTTTATATTTTATATTTATACCTATGTGCGAAAAATTTCCTAAATATAATAAATATGAAATTTCAATTTTTCACATGAAGTTTCTTTAAGGTGTGCGTCTCGAAAAACGGTTAGAACACTGTTGACTCGGGGGCACCGATGGGTTACTCGCAAGGGCTTTTATAAGTTGTAGATATTTTAAATAGCTTTAATTTAAAAAAAAATTTGAGGTCGATAGCTTCAAAATTGTGGCCGCTGGAATATCCCAAAATTAGCACCCCGAGACTCGCATCTTAATCTTTTTTCTATTTACGAGTTAAAAGAAAATAATTTAACATCTCGTAAATTTTAAAGAAAATTGTTTTCATTCCATTTAAATGAAATTCTCATTTCATTCCACATAAAAAAATCAGCTGAAGTTGAGATTAAAAACAAGGGATGAAAGAGCTTTTTTTTTCTCTCTCCGCAAGTGAAAATAACACACGGAGGTAACTACATACCAGTTACATGCTTTTGCGTTAATAGCAAAAATGATAACCCTTTTATTTGAAAATATTGATTGAATCTGCTGAATGGCAGGTGGTTTTATAACCATTTAATTCACTAACCAAACTTTCTACATCCAGTTAATTAGTTTGGTTTAATGGTAGCCTCAATCTTCCCCTAAGGAAATGCTTTTGTATTCTCACTTTAATTTGCTAATCGCAAAACTAATCCAGGTCAATAAAGTGGCTGTTGTTTTCTTATAGCAATAATGAAATGAAATCCATCAATTTGTTGTTGCAAAATGTAACCCCATGCTAAATTTCCTGTTAGAAAATGGAGATTTCATGTTCATAATTATTAATGAGAATGACGGCATTATGATTTTTTTAAACAAAAAAAAATATATATATAAAGAAATTATGGAATTTATAAATATCAAAGAAAATATTTTTGATTACCTATATTTTTTAAATAAATAAAATAAACTACGTGATCAGTTGGCCTTGATAAAGACGATTATGTTCACTTGAAGAAAAAATAAAAATAATTTTTATACATTTTTTTTTTAAATTTATTTCCGGCTGTTGGCTACCTACACATTATTTTTTTACGATATCCGAAGTTTTAAATACGCTTTAAGCCCTCGGGGCATGGTGTAGAGGTTAGCGTGCTAACCTCATATACCAAACGTCGCGGGTTCGGACCCCAGGCAGTCCGATGATTTTATATAAGGCATTTGGATACCAAATGACTTATATAAGAATGCCTGGACCCCAATATGTATAATTATAAATAACGGATATCGTTTAAAGTCTTAAATGGCCTAAGTTGCCGAAAAGACTGTGTGAATGCGTGTGTGAGTGTGAGTGTGAATGAGAAAAAAGTGTGAATGTTTAAAAAAAAAAAAAAAAAAAAATACGCTTTAGATGAAAAAAATATTTTTTTTTTCTTGACACAATTAAGTGCTAGAGAGTTTAAAGAACAGGGGTCACCTCAGAGGAAGAAATGTAATGAAAATATTTTCAATTAATTTTTTTTCTATTGAAAACAATTTTAATTTATTTTTTATTTATGGTTGAAGTTTAAAAGATCCAGGTAGGTTAATCTTCTAATCTTGTAAAAGAGAGCCACCAAAACGTCGAGTAAATCTCAACAAGCAATGCAAATTAAACCGTAAGTAAATCTTTCTCTTTACATACACCCAGCGGAAATATGAAACTTGTAAAAAATTATGAAAATTTCCGTTTTTCACGGGTAGAAACCGAAGATATCAACCTATTTTAAAAATTTTTTCGTATTGATTTATTAATACTATAAGCAAAACCTGGATCAGACTGGTATAAACTGTGCATTTGGAAGCAATATATGGTAGGGCTCGTTTTGTATAGAAATAAATAAACTCGTTAATGCTAAGAAGTTTGACATTCGAAAAAGGACACTTTAAGAAAACGTTTTTATTTTGGAAGAAAGGTAGTACCCGATGAGAATTCGAAGTCTAAGTACTTTGTAAACAACCCTCAGGTTAGTCTAAGGAAATTTGTCTCTGTCAATATCAACAACATCGCCAATGTATTTACCTTTCTCTTAAGTTTGTCATTAATTGAAAAGAGATTAAGTATTTTATTCTAAATGTAAGGAATAGATTGAATAAGAATGTTTACTATTTGAAATAGATCTCTGTTGATTATTTAATCGAAAATGTTTTATAAAATGGGGATTCTCCTTAATTGGTGAGATCTCTTTCAAATGAAAGGGAAGCAAAAGTCACCATCATCAACTTTTTTCCTTTTTATTCTCGAGTTGGTTTTTAAGAATTAATATGAATAAATGATTTCTTCGTTTGCTTAATTTCGATTTGTAGAAATTTTTTTAAATTTTGTCTTTATTAAACTTAACCATTTTAACAATAATAATAATACTATAATATTTTGAGAAGAGGAAGAAGCAAACTAAGGCAAACAAAAAAAAAAAAAAAAAAAACCTGGGAAACCTCACTATATTAAAAATTTCCATTTATAAATGTATCACGTAAAAGCTTCACCACTTTCCCTTCAAACTTAATAAAAATATTTATTTTATTTATTCTTATTTATTATTTTAGCAATAATTTGGAAAATTGCTCAATGTGGCGCGCCTCCCCTTGTTAGACTAGTGCGAGAACAGTGAGGCTAGGGGTAGATAGAATAAAATAAGAAACGATTAATCATAAATCACATATCATCACTGTGAGAACGAGGCATTGGAAAAAAATAATTGCAGTTTTTCTTTTTTAAATTTTAAAGCTATTTTACTTTTTTTATAAAAATATCGAATATTATGTCTATTGGTATTTTTTTATTGATTGATAAATTCATTTAACCATTTTTGAAATAAAATCAGTGATTTTATATATATTTAAATAAATATGATATTATATGACACTTGAATTCCAACATATAAAATTATGTTGGGAATTTTATCGAAATAATTTGCATTCTACAAATACTTGAGATTCTTAGTCTAAAAAGGTGATCGGATCGGAAACCAGAGGGGAAAAAGCCCACTCAGTACATGGCGTGTACGTTTTGAAAGAGGACAAGCAAGTGGGGATGGGTCAGGATTTTATCAAGGACCAGGACCGGAACCGGAACCTGGTACAGGACCGGGATGCCTTCGGAGTTTTTATTAACCGTAAAACGAGGCTATCGGGCGGTTTTACGAGCGGCTCGTAAAGCTGCTATTCGGAACCCGAGATTCAAAGCCACCCTCAACTCTTATCCACCCCTATATCTAAAAAGAGAGAGAAAGAGCATCCCTCCAACACCTTTCATTGACATCGAATTATTAGATATTTCTTTTATTACGTTGCCGACATCCACTCAACCACATTTCCATCTATTTTGTTTTTTAGGTTGGATTTCAAAATGATAAATTCTTGCATCTATTATGATGACAGAAATAAAAGTAACAAACGTATCAATGGATAATAAAAAAAGAGAGAAAGAGAATCTAATTCAAACGTCAAGGTGTAAAATTTTCACGATGTCGAATTAAATTTCGTTTAGAGGTTCAAAAAATAATCAAGTAATAAAATAGTACATTACGTTTATTCGTATTAACCTTAACAAAAATAATGAGGACAACATTTAAACTTGAACTTGAGTAGAGATAACATTAAATCTAGTAGTATGCATAAATAAAGTAACAAAATGTCTGCTTTTATTTGTTGTCTATAACAAAGCAGAGTCTTTGCTCTCTGTCCTCGTAAATTTGTTCCGTTTAATATAAATTTTATCTTTTTAAATGCCAGTAAAAAGTTAAAAGATAAAATAGTACCGACATAAAAAGAAGAGTATGTAAAAATTTATTTGTACATACAAAAAGATGTACATATTACTAAATGTTTTAGCATAAAATTAAATTTAATGAGATATTTTGATAAAATTTCAAAAGATGTGAGGATAATATCTGAGTTTTATTATGATATGAAATATCAACGAGGCTAAAATTTAGTGATCATCAAAAATTTCATCTTTAAATTTTTTTTCTATCATAATGTAAATCTTATTTTAAAAATTACCTAACCTAATAACGACATTTTTATTTAATTAATTTCTTCTAAAAAATTCATTTTATTTCTATTACAAAAACGTTTTTTTTTCATTCGACCTGAGAAAAAATTCAATCGATTCTCACGGATTATTTCCGATAAAAACTACGAACCTAGAGACAAGAGATTGAAGGGTGGAGCTACGAGCTTAGATCAATAAAACATGCCAAAAATATTTCAAGCGTGTCCGTGCTCCTCTTTCATCCATCAAGATATGCAAATTTGACTCGAATATCACTTAATAGATTTCAATGAAATATGATGTTGAAATATTCTATTGTTCTTCAATGTTATAGCATTCCAACGATTTGGCCAGACGTTTTGTTTTATAAATCAATTGGTAAAAAAATGAAATAATAGTTAACTAAACTATTATGATCGTCTCGAATATATAATTTAACATTATTTATGATTTCTCGATCTATCAACTTTTTGTACAACCTGTTAACCGACAGTTTGTTGATATGTTTCTATTTGAATAGTAATTAAAGTAGACATGCGCATGTTAAAGTTATAAAATGAGCCTAAATAAAATACTAGTAAATCTGATTGATGAAAGTTGATCAAATAAATTATATCTTACTGGGCGCTCGACCCACCTATGGTAGCCTCCGCCTTGACTTAATCATGTATCACAACTTTCTTTCGTTTGATTCTTTGTACTGGTAACGTTAAGATATATACTTTCTTCGATTTATAACAGAGAAATCAAAAATCATAATTTTATTAGATCATTAAAAGGAGAAGAACAGGACTTTAATTAGATAATATTATGTCATATTTTGAATTTTAGCCAAAAAATTTGAATTTCATTAAGATCTGTTAAGTAACAAAGGAAGGAAATAAATAGTAGCCTACACTATTTTTATTATATAAAATCTTCTGACCTTAAATCTACGATCTCGTATTACTAGCTACATATAAATCGCTCTGTCTGTAGTGAGTTCCACAATTAAATCCCCGCCTGATAGCTAGAGCCTTAAGTATATGGTACCGTATATGATATATGGTGAAATAATTTTAAATTTGAAAAAGTAAAATAAAATCATCAGTACCAGATTTTTCGTTTTACCTTTTCGGTCATTAAAATTATTTCACTATACACCATATTACTATACCATATATTTAAGGCTCTAGCTGTCAGGTGGGGACTTAATTGTGGCGCTCGCTACAGACAGAGCGATTTATATATAGCTAGTAATCGTAGATTTAAGGCCAGAAGATTTTATATAATAAAAATAGGTGGGATGAGTGTTAATTAAAATAATCAATTATGTGGATTTTGGGACACCCCACCGTGGCCAATAGATTAAAGACAGGTACATTGTGAAAAGTGATAACCTTAAAAGACAAGAGGAGTGGATTCGAATCACAGTCCGATAAAGATTTATTTAAATCAATTGGGTACTAAATGATATAAATAAATATGTATGCAGTGATATTAGATATCGAAAATAATCGGATATTTTTTCAGTCTTTAGGCCACTCAGATTATAAACGATCTTCTTCTTCTTCTTTCCTAGCCTTATTCTCGCAGTGCGGGGTCGGTGGGATGTGTTTTTTGCGACAGAAAGAAATAGAACAGGCCAGCTCGTGGCTCAGTCTGACGCCTGTTGAAAAAATAGAAGAAAGGGACAGACATGTAAAGAACAGAAGGCCTACCAGTCCCAGCTCGGGTAGCTTGTGGTCGCCATCCACATACCCACAAGATGTGGGCCATTCAAATACTCAAAAGATTATAAGACTAGGCAAATGCGTATTATATAATAAATAAAAAAAGATTGATATTAATCATTAATTTAAAATATTATCAAATATATTTACAATTCATCAATCTATGAATGCAATTTATTACAATATAATAAGAAATTTTATTGCATAAATCATAAATATATTTTTCAAAATTGAAAATAAAAAAATTGGAAATTATATAAAACAGGAAGAGAATTTTATAGACCTTATAGATATCAAATCGAAATATGTATTTTTTAATAAAAATAATTTTTTATGAATAGTATCAAGTTGCTTTATCAAGAAAAATTAATGAGTTGCAATAAAGAGCTGGATTTCAACAATAGAACCCACAAAAAATTACTCAAAATGAAAAAAATCTGGAGGCACATCACATTGATTTTCAAATAACACTAATAGGGGTAATAAAATTTTTTTTCGAGTTCCGAAATAATTTCATCAGATTCTTAAGTAAAATGACCGCCTGAATCCAAATATGACCTCCGTTTTCCCCCACCCCGTACCGTTTTTTGGGGGGAGCCCCCTACTTATGTTATTTCCACCTCTTAATCGAAGGGCCATGAATTAAATATGGAGGGATTAAAAGGAATTATTTTAGCCTTAATATTTCTTCTGAACGTCAAGAAAAGTGAAAAGTTTAAAAACATCCACGATCGCTAACTTTTTTTCCCGCCTCTTTATTATTATTTTTTTTTTGTTCATTTAAATATCTCGCCACACCCCTTAGCCATTCTCGCGGCACCCTTGGGTGCCGGGACACACCGGTTGGGAACCACTGATCTTAAGTATTATCAAAAAAAGCAAAAGCAACCTGCTCTTGGTTTAAATACCAAGTTTAGACAATGCTACCCTTGATATGTCTTCATCAAGTTTTACTAAACTTCAGGGCCGTTGAGGCAGGTCTTAGGCAGTGGCGTCATTTGGGGGGGGGGGGCGGGGGGGGGCATTTGCCCCCCCCAAGGGTTCTGATTTTTATAAAATTTTATATTATTCTAAATAAAATACTCCAAAATACATCTACGAGTATACAAACTGTACAAAATTAAACAATTAATTAAATCAAATATGTTTTGGCCAAATTTGAGTACCCATTTGTAAGTAAATTTTAAGAAAAAAAATGTTTGCCCCCCCCCCAAGAAAAAATTTGCCCCCCCTCCCCAAGAAAAAATTTCCCCCCCCCAAGAAAAAGTTGAAATGACGCCACTGGTCTTAGGGTTATTCGATCACGCTCATCCTTTCCCTATCTCACTTTTACATAATTTAGCAACTTTCTAGAGGTTCCCGACCAAAGATATTCGGACATCAATTTCTTGCGACCACCCTAGTGTACATCTTTCCTTCTCAATTAAATATCATTAATATTTTTCCTTAAAAATAAGTTGTTTAAAAAAATCGTTTATCATTATTATTTTTATTATTTTTTTTTTATAAACTCTTTTTCTACACACAACACACTAATCTCATTTAATATATTTTTTTTTTTGTGTCTGTGTGTCTGTGTGTCTGTGTGTCTGTCTGTGAACAAAATATCTCAATAACGAAAAGAGCTAGAAGGTTGAAATTTTATATTTAAGTTAGGCACCCCCATGGGACGTGACACGAAGCTTTTGAACAAAATCGACCAAAGAGTACTAGTACTTTACTGATGCACTTTTTCAGTTTTTTTCGATTTTCTCTAAATTTGCTCCAACGATTTTTTTAAAAATGCATAAATCAATTATTTTTTAGATGCTCTTTAAAATGTATATTCTCATTTTGCGATTGAAATCTTCTGAAGACCACTTTACTCTTGTATTTCACAGGGAAGATAGGAGAAATGGTTGCCATGGTAACAAAATATAAATATTTTCCCATACTTATAAATTTTCCATAGTGAATACAATTGTTCCGTACTGTCGGGAACTAAATATATGTCGAAACCAAAAATCTGGTGTGACAAGCACAGAACACAACTTTCGATTACCAAAGGTAAGAGAAAGTTGTGTGCTGTGCGCCAGTCACACCAGATTTTTTCATATCAGACCAAGATAGAAGTTAAAAAAAAAAAAAAAAATAGTCATCTTAGTATATAGTAATTTGCTTGGTTTTTTTACTTTTTTTTTACTAATCCATATGGCTAACTGAAATAACAAGTCGAAAAAATTCTCCTTACTTTCTTTTTTTATTTCAATACATTTTTACTTTTTACAAATATTTATCTTTGCGATTTTTTTCTAACCCTTTTTTTTCAAAAAATAATCTCTTACATCTATAATTATTATTGGAATTATCTATAACTGGATGGTCCAACTTTATTTATTATTAAATTACAAAACGAGCTAGCTAGAAATCGTAATCGTTGGCTAAAATCTATTTCTTTTTAAAAGGAAAAAAGTTTCTCATTTAATTAGTCATTAGATGTTCTAATTTAAAAAAATAACAAACTTTTTAATGAATTTTCTTCTTCTGGTTAAATTCATTCTCGTTCTTAGGCCAGTGCTGGAGTATCCCACTCTTGTGCTAGGGGTTTAAATAATATCCCGTGAGCTAATTAGGATAGAATAATGACATGCGCCTTGAATTCTAATTCTAAAGAGAGATAGAATAAATTGTATCATCTGTCAAAGTTCCTCAGCATAAATCTGTTGATATTTTTTTAATTTAACTATTATTTGTCATCAACGATTATATAAAATTATATTTAACAAATGTTTAGTAAATCCGAATTGAGGTATTCAATATTAATATCTTATTTAAATGAATAGATCTCGAAAATTATAATAAAATGAAATACAGGGTGTCGGAGTTATCAAAAGAAATTTCAATTACTCGATTTTAAAGATATTGCATCCTCCTTAGCCATTTATTCAACAAGGGATGATTTTAAGGGTGTATGGCCTTTTTAAGTCTTTTAAAAATAATTTAAATTAATATATAACCTAACGTGCGACACGGAGTAAAATTTCCCAAATTTGGCCACGTTTTCAGTTCATATTAGAAAATACTTGCAGCGTTATCATTTATCGTTCATATAATTTTAAGATTTGAACTTAAAGGGCCCGGGAAAAAAATTGTAATTGAAATTTTAACCATGAAAATTATTTCTTATTATAATTTTAAGATTGGAGAGCAAAGGGCCCGGGCCCTGGGAATATAGCCCCCCTGCCCTCCTCTGCCTGCGGCCCTGGTGGTGAGAAAGCATTTTGAGGGGTGCTAGTATCTCTTTACCTTCTTTGCGCAATAGATCAAAATATGTTCATGCGTTTTATGTCGAAAAAATACTTTCTTATAGCTCTTTTCTTGCGGCTTTTTCTTCGATGCAGAGGTTTAATACTGGTAAACTGTTAACACAAAAAATTACAAATTTATTTCCTGATTACATTAATAATAATATAACACAAGTTTGAGAAAATGGGGGATCACAAGCGACATACGATCCTATATTAAATTAAATTAATTTTTTTTTTTTTGTAAATTGTAACCAAATTTAGCTCGTATTTTGTACTCATGCGAAAACGAAGCGAGTCATTCTTTTACATTTTTTTCATTTTGCTCGTTATGCGAATTACTCGTTATGATAGGTGCTCGTTAAGTGAGGTTCTTAATATATAATTTATATAATGTTTGATTGAGGAAAAATAATTCATTTTTCTTTTTAGGCCTATCTTCCAATTTTTTAAAAAAGCTCATTTTTTTTCCTCATTTTTTCTACGATTTAATGGACAAAATCCTCCCCCATATCATCTCCTTGGATCCAAATAATCATGTTTTTGAACTTTTCATCCCTCTAGACCAGCGTTTTCAAAACTGTGAGGCGCGCCTCCCTAGGGAGGCGCGGACTAGTCTAAAGGGAGGCGCGAATATTGGCCACCAAGATCAATTTTCCAAATGATTGCTAGTTTTATAAGTAAAATAATAAAATTTAGAAGATTCTGGAACGGGGTTTTTCCTTAATTAATATGAATATGAATAAATTTCTATAAAAATATTTTTTTTATTTTTTAGTATTAAAAAAATTTTTGTTTTTGTATTATTTTATTAAATGTGTGTGGGGGGGGGGGAGCGTCATACGATTAATTATTTTTAAGGGAGGTTAAAGTTTGAAAACCTTGGCCTAAAGTAAGACTCATTCTAAAAAATTATACTATGTGTAAAACCCAAAGGCGGATCCAGGGAAGTTTTTCAGGGTTTTAATTTTTTTCTGACTAGACGCGAAGCTCGCCGAAAGCGATAGCATTGCTAATTATTTTATTTATTAAGAGTGTAGTAGGTGTTAAAAAATTGAAAAAAAAAATGTTTTTTAAATTTATTTTAGCTAAATCGAAGCTAAATAAATAGAAAACATTCAAAAAATAGCGTTGGATATTATTTTATAATATTAAGGGATGAGATGAAGGGTTGATTATTTAAGAAAGGCCTTGGAATATTCCAAATCACTTGTTGACATTTTTTTCCAGCTCTAAATATAGTTAGATTAGAGCAAAAGGTATTTTTTTACTTTTAATAAAAAGGGAATTGTTATTTTGATCAATTTTATTTCAAAACAAAGAGAGAAAGACAAGTCTCGTTCAGTCGAGTGCGTGGCCTGCTGGCAGGCGAGTTGTGTTTAAAGTGAATCAAAGTGAATAATTAATATAGTGCAACCCACCCTGACCTCACCGTCAACCAGCACACCCCCTTGAGTGTCTTATTAAAGGTAATTAATATGCATTTTATCGTTGAAAAAAAAAATGATAGAAACAAATAATTTGACTGCGAAAAACGATTCTTCTCGGCCTATATTTTTGTTAATCAAATTTCTTAATATAGCCTACTTTTACAAAGGGGTGGATTAAAGGTTGAAAATTAAATAAAAATAATTTCAAAATAAATTAAAAATTAAAATAATTATTTATAAATGTATTCAAATTATTTTGAGAGTAATTTCGCAGTGAAGGGTCGCATTTCCTTAAAGGAGGGGGAGGGAGGGTAGGCATGAAGGAATTAACCAGGGGTTAATGCCCCATCCCCTATAATACACAAAGATATTAATATTTTTTAATACTTTTACTAAAAAATAAGTGCATTCTGTTTGAGTTAAAATTTATATTAACTATTTATTAAATAGTGTATTAGGATAGAAACATTTTAATGTCTTTCTAAAATTTCTTATTACTGGGGCGGAATTAATTTTTGAAGATTTCGAAACTCTCATAAACAGATAACAATAACTTAGGAACCCATCGAATCCCTTGCAGAATTTTGTATGCATTTTTTTCTTTAGGTAGAAAAGATATAATTAGTCCTTTTAAAATTTTACTGGGGGTGAGTTATCGCATCTTTTTTTAACTAATCTCAATTCGGATTTGAATTTTTACTTTCTCTTACCTATATGTATATGTTAATATACATATAGATAGAAAGTATTTGATGTCGAGACTTTGATGGATATACACGTTTTGAGGTCCCCTGAATTCAAAAAAATAATTTTCGCGACATGTTCTGTCTGTGTGTCTGTTTTGGTTCAATTTAAAGCATGAAAAAATTGAGGTAGGAGGTTGAAATTTTATATTTAAGTTAGGCACTCCCCTAGGGCGTGAAAATAAGATTTGAAAAAAATATTTTTCTTCAGGAATGAAAGTTCGAAAAAACGAAGCCAGAATTTTTTCTTTAAAAATATATTTTAACAGCTGACGTTTCGACTTTGGTCAAAGCCATCCCTGGAGCTGCTGTTAGTGGTCATCCGAGGATGACTTTTACCAAGGCCGAAACGTAAGCTGTTAAAATATATTTTTAAAGAAAACATTCTGGTTGCGTTTTCTTCTACATTTCATTCCTGATACAAATTCCACCAGCCATAAAATACCCTTATAACAGCGTTTTTTGGGGGGGTTTTTTTATGGATAGGTTTTTTTGGGGCCCCCCCCCCCCCAGGCGTTTTCCAAACTGGGAGGCGCGGACTAGTCTAAGGGGAGGCGCGAATATTGCCCAGGACTAATTTTCCAAATGATTGCTAGTTTTAATATAAATAAGAATAAATAAAAAAATATTTTTATACAAATTTATATTTTTTAGCATTAAAAATTTTTGTTTTTGTATTATTTTATAAAATGTTGGGGGGGGAGGCCTCATAAGATTGATCATTTTTAAGGGAGGCGTGGTAACATAAAGTTTGGAAACCACTGCTCTAGACCTTCAGAAGAAATATCAAGGTGAAAATATTCCTTTTCATTGCCCTAAAATTAACCAAAATGGGTGGAAATAAATAGGGGGCTATCCCCCGAAAAAGTACATGGTGCGGGCAAACGGAGGTCATCTTTGGATTCAAGAGGTCATTTTACTTAAGAATCTGAAGGAATTAAAAGGAAAGATGAATAGGCCTTTTCAGTCCATTAAAAAAACAAAATATATAAAATATATTTTATTTTATTTTCTCCCAGACCAACGGTTTCGACCGCTAATGCTGACAGTCTTCCTCAGTGAGGGGAATGTCTGGAATTACAAGAATGCCCTCCCATTACAATTAAAGTATTTATTAAAAATTTTTGAAACATATTAAAAAATGTTGTTACCTTATTTGGGAGTACACTCTAGACTTCCTAGACACCTTTTGTGAAACAATAGCCACCAATGTATCATCCCGACACAGTCAAAATTATAAATGGAAGGAATTATGTCGGGGCTTTTTCTTGCCGACTAGTGTAGGCGTAATCTATTCGTATTTTACTTGAACAAGTAGCTTATTATTATTATTATTTTTATAAACAAATAAATAATACATTTGGTGGCTGCACCCCCAGGGTTGCGAGAAAGCATTTTGAGGGGTGCTAGTCGATTTATAGAAATTACTATATACTAAAATTTTAATCTTTCTCTAAAATTTTATCTTTTTACTACTTTTGAGTTTATAGAGGGTGCGAGAGTAATATTTTATTCCTCTATTTAAAGATAGGATAGAATTTAACTCTATCGGATAATCAAACAAATATTGCCTCCTAATTTGAAATTTATTAATAGAGAATCCTTTTTAAGAGGGTTTGAATAAAATATTCCTATATAGTGTAGTTAAAAAGAATATTTGGAAAAAGGATTAAGGGATAAATAAAACAATAATTTATTAAAATAACCTTTATTGTATATTTAAAATATGGTAATACAAGAAGATAAAAAATAATATTAATAAATATTTCTTTGTTTCAGAAGGAGCTTTTATGAAAAAAAATCCATGTGACTCTTCCTTATGATCAAAGAAACAGCACACATTCACATTTTTCCGTATGTCAATCAGCGGCCAAATCGAAGAGGGTACATCCCAAAATAATCAACACATACATGTGAGTTGAAGAAAATAATTTTAAAAATACTATTTCATATGCAAATGGATTTTTTTCTTTTTGTTAAATGACCTTGGCCAAATGGTCAGCTTAAATTATAAACGAATTAAAAAATGAATATTTGCAAATGTTATTAATAACTTGATCTTATATTAATAAAGAAAAAAAAAAAAAAATGGAAAAAAATAAAAAAAAAGAATAAAAGTTGTAAAAAAAAAAGTTGAAAAAAAAAAAAATCTAAAGGTATACAAATATTAAAAAACAAATATGCCGGAAAATGTTGGGAAAATACTGCGGAAAATTTTTAAATGAATTCGATGGGGGTTTGAAAAGGGGGGGGGTCCTAATGTCCTGGTGTAGGGGGTGGGAAAAGTGTGTTTAAAAAAAAAAATATTTAAATATTCAAATAATAAATAAGATGAGGGAAAAAAAAAATAAAAAAAAAATTTATATATAGAAATATGGTCCTATTAATAACATTTGCAAATAGAATGAAAAGACATTTATAATATAAAGGGAGATCTTTTCCATTGCATTAAAAAATAATGTCTGCAATATTTGAACTCATTTGCAAAACATGAACACGTGACCCATCGCCTTAGAAGTTTGAGAATTTTCAAAAAAATTTTTAAAAATAAACATTCCCTTTGATTTCCTCCACAAGGGTCTAAATTAATTTTACATTCCAATTAAACTAGAAATATATTATTTAGAATCTTTTATTGATAAAAATTATCTTAAAGAATTCATTAAAAAACTAATAAAAAAAGATAGATTTTTAATAAGCCATTCTTCCTCAATTTTAATTATGTTTAAAGCGTCTGAATGGTTAAATTCATTCTCGTTCTTAGGCCAGTGCTGGAGTATCCCACTCTTGTGCTAGGGGTTTAAATAATATCCCGTGAGCTAATTAGGATAGAATAATGACATGCGCCTTGAATTCTAATTCTAAAGAGAGATAGAATAAATTGTATCATCTGTCAAAGTTCCTCAGCATAAATCTGTTCATATTTTTAATTTCTCTATCATTTGTCATCAACGATTACCTATAAAATTATATTTAACAAATGTGTGAGTATGTTTAGTCAAATCCGAATTGAGGTATTCAATATTAATATCTTATTTAAATGAATAGATATCGAAAATTATTTAAATAAAATGAAATACAGGTTGTAGGAGTTATCAAAAGAAATTTCAGTTACTCGATTTAAAGATAATGCATCCTCCTTAGCTATTTATTCAACAAGGGATGATTTTAAGGGTGTATGGTCTTTTTAAGTCTTTTAAAAATAATTTAAATTTAATATTTAATCCCCTCCTTTGCGGCCCTGAGAAAGCATTTTGAGGGGTGCTAGTCGATTTATAAAATCTCTCTAAAATGTTATCTTTTAACTTTCTTTACGCAATACATCAACAACTTGAAATTTACAAACATGAAAGGGATAAACTTTTTTTGGTAGAAAGGTTATAGGGGTGCGATAGTAAAGATAGGACTATAATTTAACTACATAAAATAGATTTTTTTATTTTTTTAAATTAACAATACCACTAGCCCAAATAACACTATAAGATGAATAATTATTCTGCAAATATAACCAATATTAGGATTAGAATTAAAAAGAATATTTGTGAAAGGATTAAGAGATAAATAAAACAATGATTTAATAAAATAATCTTTATTGAATATTTAATGATTGAATAGGATAAAAAATAATAGCTTAATAATATATTTCTTTGTTTCAGAAGAGAGACGTTAGAAAAAACATCCATGTTCGTCATCATTATTCATCATTATTATAAAATAGACAGCACACACGCAATTGCAAATTATTCATCTCGAGGAAGGAGCCATCTCTGTGCAAAAATCATCTCTTCTATTAGTGAGAATAAAAGGACACACACCCCTCATCTCACTCCAATTAAAAGGTATTTATCATTTGTATAAAGAGTCAACATTTTATTTTTATATCTTCTTTCTTAACATATATTTATAAAATTATTTTTTTTTATGAAACCAGAGGGTGATAGGGTGGTTCTTAGCTATAGGTATGGTTTTCTGAAAGTGGTGAGTTTTAAGGGTGGGTAAACGAAGAAATCTTTTAATAGTTATTTAATTTAGAATTTATCCCTAACTGACTAAAACCCCGTTAGTTTGAAAGTAAATAGAGTTTTTATAAATAGAGAATGTATTTAATAATTTTTATTTTTGGGCGTTCAGAGAGGAATGCTATTTCTCTATCGATCGATGTCTGCTTGCTTGCTGGTTGCCTGTCTATCAGTTGAATTCGAGACGAGACACGACTCAGTCATTTGGGATCCTCTCTCTCAATCTAGTTTCTTTTATATTGTGTGTGCAATTAAGACGTTCATCTCCCAACCTCATTTAATCCCCGTCTGGTCATCTTATTATTACGGTAATTAAATCTTTTCATATCTCATTTGCATAACGAATTAAATTTCTTTTTTCAATTTTTTTTTCTCTCTTAAAATCTCTCTTTACTACTAAAAATATACTTATAAAATTATCCAATTTTTAAATACAATGCTATGATGAAGTCGTGTACCCCAGTGTGGAGGGTGAGAAAGGATTAAATCACCCCTTCTTATAAACAAATCAGTATTTTTCTTAAAAAACTAAATTTTAATAGAAAATTATTATTTTTTTATTTTTTTTTTTTACTTTTAAGCAAATGTGTTACTTTCTATTCCTTGTCACCCACCCCCACCCTTCTAACCGAGAATTTAGTTCTATATTATGAAATTATTATTAATTAAATGAAAATAGAAATTCTCAACTTTTATATTTGTTTTATTTTGCTATAACGGTTTTCCGAGACGCGCACCTTAAAGAACAGACAATTTCAAAATACCTTAATTTTTCTAATAAACTTCTCAATTATTCATCCCTTTAACAATTAATAATTAAATATGTCAGGAGGGATGGAGGGGGCAAATTTCTTGAATATATACTCATCTATTCCTTTCTATAAAAATCCATAAAAATCATTCAATTTTTTTTTTGTCAATTGTATTCGAGACTAGACACGAGTCATTACGTGGAGCTTCTCTCTCTCTCTCTCTCTCTCTCGTGTGTGTAGTTTCTTTTATATTGTGTTGTTATTTGTCCAAATAAGACGTTCATCCCCCAAACTCATTTACTCCCCGACTGGCCATCATTTTATTAAGGTAATTAATATCTCATTTTGATAACGAATTAAATTTCTATTTTCTTTTTTTTGTGTCTTAAAATATATTACTTAGGGTATATAAAATTATCCAATTTTTTAGATATAATGAATTCGTGTACCCATGGGGAAGGCAGAGTTTATCTGAAGGGCTGTAAATCACCCCTTCTGATAAATAAAATAATATTTTTATTTAAAAATGAAATTTAAAATACTAATACAAAATTATATTTTTTTGTAAAATTTTTCAATTTAAGGAAATTGATTACTTTCTCTCCCTCCTCACCCTCCACCCCTATTGCCGAGAATTTAGCTAATAATTGAAAATATAAATTCTTAAACTTTTTATCTCTGGTCAATGAAATAAATAATAACTGTGATTAACATTTCGTTTATGTAGAGGTATCCAGTCCTATAAATAATAATTATGAGGCTATCATCTGACGGTATTACTGACGGGTCCAAAAATTCCAGGAGTGTGGGATGCGCTTTCTATGATCAGGCAAATGCAGCATTTGGTCTTCTTAAATTACCACCAGCCGCTTCAGTTTTTACAGCTGAACTTAAAGCTATCCATGAATCGTTAGTGTATGCAGTCTCTCATTCCTTTCAAAACACCTTAATAGTATCCGACTCTCAAAGCGCCTTACAAGCCATAGCCAATTTTAAATATAAAAAATCTTTTAACAAACTCATCCTAGACATAATTCAGTTAATAGAAAAGGCGCATCGCAAGCACATGAATATCTCCATAAGATGGGTTCGGGCTCATAAAAACTGTCAGGGGAACCTAATCGCGGACTATCTGGCGAAAAGGGCATCATTAAATGGTTTGGAATTCAATTTGTCCCTGCCTTGGCAAGATGTATTTTCACTTATAAAAAGGTCACTTAAAAAGGATTGGGCGAATTCCTGGGCTCATTCTTCGACGATTACTGGCTCATATCTCCATAAATTAAAACCATTTCTTGGAGCGCCGTGGTTTAGTTTTCTTCCCCTTTTGCCAAGGTCAGCCATTACCATGGTAAATAGGCTGAGAATGAACCACACTAGAGCACAAGCGCATCTTGCAAGATTCAATATAATTCCGCAATCTCACTCCTTATGTTCCTGCTCCGTTGCTCCGGCCAGTCCTTTCCATATAATTGTTCAATGCCCGCAATATAACAGTCAAAGGAAGAAATTTCTAGAAAAAAATTATTCCTAATTTTAGAGATCCCCCTTCATTCGAAAAATTCCTAAAAAATCCTGATTATGTTCATATTTTAGCACTGAACACATTTTGCAATAGATCCAAAATTACGCTTTAGAGTCTTATTGTTTGTATTACCGTATATATTGATATGTAGCTTTCGTTTTATTTCAATTTTGTTTTGAAGTTATTTTGCTTTGATTTATTTTGTTTCTAATGTTGGTTTTGTTTGGAGCCCATGTATTTTTGGAGGTCTGGAGTTGTTTTGATTCTGTTTTGTTTTGATGATATTTTATTTTGAAGACACTCTGTATTTTGAGGAAATTTTTTTTTTTTATGTTTGTCTGAACGCTATTTTATTTTGATTTTGTTTAATTTTTGCTTTGGTTTTGATAATATTTCATTTTGATCTTTGTTTGTATTTTGATGATCTTTTATTTGGATTTTGCCTTTGTTTTGAGGCTATTTGGATTTTATTTTATTTGCTTTTGTATTGATGTTTTTTTTTTTTTTTTTTTTTTTTAAAAAAACATTCACACTTTTTCTCATTCACACTCACACTCACACACACATTCATACAGTCTTTTCGGCAACTCAGGCCATTTAAGACTTTTTACGATATCCGTTATTAAATAATTTATCTATTAGGGGTCCAGGCATTCTTATTTAAGCCATTTGGTATCCAAGTGGCTTAAATAAAATCATCGGACTGCCTGGGGTCGAACCCGCGACGTTTGGTATATGAGGTTAGCACGCTAACCTCTACCCATGCCCCGAGGGCTGTATTGATGTTATATTACCTTGAATTTTGTTTTGTATTAATGCCATTTGAATTGTTATTTTGATGCTGTATCAGTCAGATTGTTTGTCCTGTGTTGTGGTGTTATTGTATTTTGATTTTTGCTTTTGTTT
The DNA here is from genome assembly GCA_023213315.1 of Euborellia annulipes. NCBI lineage: Eukaryota > Metazoa > Arthropoda > Insecta > Dermaptera > Anisolabididae > Euborellia > Euborellia annulipes. Next base: position 26,172 of record JAKCPI010000214.1, read on the forward strand.
GTATGCTCTATTATTTTTATTTATTTATCTATTTATTTATTTTATTTTTTCTCTCTTCCCGTTCTCATTGCATCGCTTTACTCATGTCTTCCGCCCACATAACCAATAATTATATTATTATTTTTTTTTTTTTTTAACATTCACACTTTTTTCTCATTCACACTCACACTCCACACACATTCACACTGTCTTTTGGCAACTCAGGCCATATAAGACATTTACGATAACCGTTATTGATTTAATATACATATATGGGGTCCAGGCATTCTTATTTAAGCCATTTGGTATCCAATTGGCTTAAATAAAATCATCGGACGCCTGGGGTCCGAACCCGCGACGTTTGGTATACGAGGTTAGTACGCTAACCTCTACACCAAGCCCCGAGGGCTTATATTATTTTGAAATGTAAAAAAAAAAAAAAAATTGTATTGTTAACAAACAAATGTAAATGTTAATAAAAATGGGGCTGGATGGCTTCTGCCGCAGCCGATAATAAATAAAAAAAAAAAAAAAAACATTTCGTTTTAAAACTATATTATTATTTTTAATAATGTTAACAGAGGGTGGTAAGGTGTGAACATTTTCCAATCTAATTAAATTATTATTTTCATTTTTTTGTAAACTCTCTTTTTCTACGCACAAACACACGAAACATATTTAATAAGAAAAAATAATAATTTTTATTTTTTACAGGGGTGTCTATTGCTAGAGGTCGTCTTCTCCCTTCATCATCGTCCTTCTCACTCAAGCATCCCCATCTCAGCGCCCTTCGAGCATCCCTCTCTGGTGAGTTATGACAATCAAATTTTTTCATTTTATAATTTCATAGGCCTATCACAAATAATAATTTCATTTTCCTGTGATTCTCTCTATTTTAATATCTCGAGTATAACAACCCCCTCATTTTATAATATTTAAATTTATAAAAATCTCCCCTCTCTTTTGATTTTTGCTCCCAACAGTTCTTATAAATTCTGATTCTCTCTGGGAACATTCTAACATAGAAAAATATTTCTGATTATATTTAAAAACATTATCTGCTTTCTATAGAAATGAATAGGAGGGTTGCTTTCCTAAACTTTTATCTCTCGTCAGTCGTATAGTAATAAGTGCGATTTTTTTTTTTTTTAATTTGTTTAAGTCTCTGTGTTTATCAGGGCGCTAATTGGCTATTGGAAGTTGAGTCAAAGCGTAAAATTTAAAACTTTAAAGTTTGCGCCGAAGGCGAACAAAGGGGTCCAGGGGGGGGGGTGACTTGAGCGGGATTTTCCACTTGTATAATGTTTGATTGAAAAAAAAATTCAAATTTTTTTTTAAATTTAATTTTGATCGATCGAAATCAATAAGATGGGTTCCTGTTATAACTTTTTCTTTTCATTCATTTTTTGTGGTGTGGATTTATCGGGAATTTTCCTTTGCTTCACATGAGAATTTAACATAATTTAAATTATAATTTTTCCCTTGATTAATTCAGATAATATATTAATAACAAATAATTTTTTTAACTATAAAATAATTACTTTTTCTCTAATCTAAAAAAAAAAATGTTCTCTTTGTTCAGATATGTAATGTATTGATAGTAATAAGGGTAGTTTTTTCTGTGGGGGTGCGTTTTAAAATTAGCCATTTAATCAAATAAATTATATAAATTCTTTATCATTTAATTGGGAGAATTCCATTGTATGATAAAACACAGAGAATTAAAAAAAATTCTTAATCAATCTAATAAACCTCTCAATTCTTCATCCCTTGTCAATTAATAATTAAATATTGGGCGAGGGATGGAGGGGGCAAATTACTTGAATATATACTCATCTACATAAGGCTTTCCCCCGAAAAAAGTACATGGTGCGGGAAAACGGAAGTCATATTTGGATTCAGGAGGTCATTTTACTTAAGAATCTGAAGGAATTGTGTCGGGGCTAGTGTAATCTATCCGTATTTTACTTGAACAAGTAGCTTATTATTATTATTATTTTTTTTTTTTTAAACAAATAAATGATATTATTGGTGGCTGCACCTTCAGGGTTGTTAGAAAGCATTTTGAGGGGTGCTAGTCGATTTATAGAAATCTTTCTCTAAAATTTTATCTTTTTACTTTCTTTACGCAATAGATCAAAATTTACAAACGTGATGGTGTGAGAGTAAAGATAGGACCATAGGCGTTGCCAGGGGGGGGTTTGGGGGTTGAAACACTCCCCCCATGGGACCCAAGTTATGACTAGATATTTAATACAAATTATATTTCACATAGGGTAAGAGAAAGTAAAATATAATAATTTACTCTAGCTAAAAAAAAAACCAAAATGATTTATAAATATCCTAAAATAATCTTAAATTTTTGAAAAAAATTTCTTGATCCCCCCCCATCAAAAATTTCTGGCTACGTCAATGGATAGGACTATAATTTAACTATATCAGATAATCAAACAAATATTGCCTCCTCCTTTGAAATAAGGAATCCTTTTTAAGGGGGTTTGAATAAAATATTCCTATATACTGTAGTTAAAAAGAATATTTGGAAAAAGGATTAAGGGATAAATAAAACAATTATTTATTAAAATAATCTTTATTGAATATTTAAAATATGGTAATACAAGAAGATAAAAAATAATATTAATAAATATTTCTTTGTTTCAGAAGAAGGAGCTTTTAGGAAAAAAAATCCATGTGAGTCTTCCTTATGATCAAAGAAACAGCACACATTCACATTTTTCCGTATGTCAATCAGCGGCCAAATCGAAGAGGGTACATCCCAAAATAATCAACACATACATGTGAGTTGAAGAAAATAATTTTAAAAATACTATTTCATATGCAAATGGATTTTTTTCTTTTTGTTAAATGACCTTGGCCAAATGGTCAGCTTAAATTATAAACGAATTAAAAAATGAATATTTGCAAATGATATTAATAACTTGATCTTATATTAATAACATTTGCAAATAGAATGAAAAGACATTTACAATATAAAGGGAGATCTTTTCCATTGCATTAAAAAATAATGTCTGCAATATTTGAACTCATTTGCAAAACATGAACACGTGACCCATCGCCTTAGAAATTTGAGAATTTTCAAAAAATTTTTTAAAAATAAACATTCCCTTTGATTTCCTCCACAAGGGTCTAAATTAATTTTACATTCCAATTAAACTAGAAATATATTATTTAGAATCTTTTATTGATAAAAATTATCTTAAAGAATTCATTAAAAAACTAATAAAAAAAGATAGATTTTTAATAAGCCATTCTTCCTCAATTTTAATTATGTTTAAAGCGTCTGAATGGTTAAATTCATTCTCGTTCTTAGGCCAGTGCTGGAGTATCCCACTCTTGTGCTAGGGGTTTAAATAATATCCCGTGAGCTAATTAGGATAGAATAATGACATGCGCCTTGAATTCTATTTCTAAAGAGAGATAGAATAAATTGTATCATCTGTCAAAGTTCCTCAGCATAAATCTGTTCATATTTTTAATTTCTCTATCATTTGTCATCAACGATTACCTATAAAATTATATTTAACAAATGTGTGAGTATGTTTAGTCAAATCCGAATTGAGGTATTCAATATTAATATCTTATTTAAATGAATAGATATCGAAAATTATTTAAATAAAATGAAATACAGGTTGTAGGTGTTATCAAAAGAAATTTCAGTTACTCGATTTAAAGATAATGCATCCTCCTTAGCTATTTATTCAACAAGGGATGATTTTAAGGGTGTATGGTCTTTTTAATTCTTTTAAAAATAATTTAAATTTAATATTTAATCCCCTCCTATGCGGGCCTGAGAAAGCATTTTGAGCATTTAGTCGATTTATAAAATCTCTCTAAAATGTTATCTTTTAACTTTCTTTACGCAATACATCAACAACTTGAAATTTACAAACATGAAAGGGATAAACTTTTTTTGGTAGAAAGGTTATAGCGGTGCGATAGTAAAGATAGGATTATTTAACTACATAAAATAGATTTTTTTATTTTTTTAAATTAACAATACCA
>JAKCPI010000216.1:0-21019 GCA_023213315.1 Euborellia annulipes
GGCGTAGCCAGGGAGGCAGGGGGCCATTGCTCCCTCTCTGGCTTGTCCTAAAAATTTAAAAAAAAAAAAAAAAAAAATGCATATTTTTCCCATCGGGAATTTTTTTTTAACGCCCCAATTCACTACATTAATTTAATTTATTTTTTTTTAATTTAAATAAATAATAATCTATGTATTTATTATTTGCAAAACCACCCTCTCGCCCTAATGAGGGGTTGCCCCCCTATCAAGGATGCTCTACACAATGTAGTTCCTTAGAAATAGTACATTATCTCTTAAAAACGAAGGAAAATTTGAGAAATTACGTTATTGAACGCAGATAAATGAATATGTTGTAACCCAATTTGGTAGATAGCTTTATGGCTTTACTTTGAATTTTAAACTCAAGGGTGTAACCCATAATGCCCAAATGATCATTGCTTTTTCGCTTTCTTTTTGTATGCTAGGTATCTCTCTAACTTCTTTTTTCTTTTTTTTTGAAAACAATTGATTTACTTACCCCATATAATCATCGATGATGACACATATGGTGTCGAAATACGTATAAAGTGTTAATATCAATCATTGAAACAAAAAACCTTGTGTATCATACTTAAATTTAATTCTCAGAGTGGCGATTTGCTTTGCAGATAATTCTGCTTCCTCTTTTCCTTTTCATCCGTTCTTCATGCTGCCTTTGGTCTTCTAGGAGACTTTGTATTATTTGTTCTATTAAGACCTTTTCTTTCTCTGCCCATTCCTTTTCCCATTTTTCCCACCAATCGCCCATGTCCAGTTGCGGAATTTGTTCGACTGGCGATTGCGGTTGTTGAACAGGAGATGGTCGAGAGCACTCATTGATGGAGCTGGTGTTTTTCTCGACAACCTCCTCTTCAACTGTGGCGCTGCCTTGATCTGTGGTACTTTCTTCTTCTTGTTCTTTCCTTTTCCGTTCCTCTTCCCGTTTTCTTTCCCTTTCGTTCATTCGTTTTTCTTCCATTTCTTCCCATCGTCGTTGTTTTTCCTCCCATTCCTTTTGTCGACGTTCTTCTTCTTCTCTTCTTTCCCTCTCCTTCTGTTCCTGTTGCCTTCGATAATCTTCTTCTGCGCTCACCCGTTGTTGTTCGTCCCATTTCTCTTGTTTCTGTCTTTGTTCTCCCTCTTCCCTCTTCTTTTGTTGTCCTTGTTGTTCATCTTCTGCATTCCAAAAGGTGTTAAAGAATTTTTCCTTTAGCTCTTTTAGAGTGGAGACTTCGCCACACTCATTTTGGAACCATTCCAGGGCATCATGGGATAGTATGTGTTGGAAACCATCTACTTTAATTTTTTCAGGGAGATAAAATTCCTGGTACACCCATTCAAAATTCTTCCAAACGTCAACTGGGTGCACCTTGACATCTGATTTGCCACGATATATGGGGAATGTTGCTATGCAAGAGAAATATTTTCGGATTGTCGGAGGCCGAATAGGAATAGCTAGAGAGTTGGCTAGAGGAGCATATTTGGCCAATTTGCCAGCCCTGTTCTTACTCCATTCTATCGGGTTAAACATGTTGTTATTAGTTTACTTAATAACCATAAAAAAATTTCTGGTGGTCTTTGATTTGTTATTTCTTTTCGGAATCTCTTCTGTTGGTTGTTATTGTTGGTGGTTTTTCGTAGCCACATCTTCTCTTTTGTCAAACAAAACTTGATCTCTGTGATGCTTTTGTATTTCTGGTGTTTTATTACCGGTTTTTGTGGCGTTTCTGATCTCGGTGGGACCTCCACTTTGTAACGAGTCTATTAATTATATTGCCGGGTTGTTGTACGGAATATAATGTTCCAACTTCGCTAACGGTGGATGGCCCGTGTTTGGTCGGGACCTCCAACCCTTCAACTTCTACCTACCTGTGGTTGGTCCGCTGCACTCTGGTTGAATCCGCCTACGAGGTGATAGGGTGCCACAAAGGAAGATTCAGGTTTGCCACAAGTAAATAGAATTTGAAGGATAATTTAAAAAAAATAGTTGTTTTATTTCTCTTGAGATAGTTTTACAATTTAATTTAGTCTTGATGATTGAATCTCCGGTGAGATTTCCTCTTGCTGTACAGTTTTGTTAAAAAAAAAAAATATTTGCTCAGAGCAGGCAGGGGTAACAGTCACAATCTCACTGATCCCCCCCTCCAAAATCTGTTTACTTCGAGTATGTTTTGAATTTATGCCGAAAATAAAAAAAAATAAAAAAAATCTAATTTTGTTAGTTGGTGTAGGAGGATTGGATAATGGGGATGGGATAGGTTATGGTTAAGGATTTTGTTACTTGTTACTTTGATTTATTGAGATGTTAATATTGTTAGTGTTCAGCAACTTAGTATTGTTAAGGTGTTGGATAAGGATTTGATGGGATATGTTAGTCTGGAGTTGAAGCTAATCTGAATTTAAAAAAAAATAAAAAAAATTAAATTTTGAAAAATACTCTTAGTAGATTGACTTTGGTAAAAGGGACCAGCAAGATGGTGACTTTTACCCCGTTCTTTTCTGTTGTTTGGTACGTGATTGAGAATTGACAAGTTCGGTATTTGATTAAAAAAAATTATTTGTTTGAATTGTTTGGTATTATTTGAAAAGCCTTATTTATAAAAATTTTTAAGAATCATTCAATCAAAGATATTCGGATTTGGTTTGTTTTATTAAAAAAAATTATAAAAAAAATTATTTGTTTCTTGTTCCTTATTTCTAAATTAAAAATTGGGTTTGATTTTAAGTTTGATTTATTTTTCTGAAACTTTTATTATTATTAAAAGAATTATTTGGATTTATTTTATTCTGATTATTTGTTTATTTTCCCTTTTGGGTTCGGTTTCTGTTTAATTATCAAATTAAAAAAAAAATATGTTTGTGTTGTGAATGTGTGTTTTGTTAAAAAAAAATTATCTTCCTTACTTCTCTTTGACTTTCACTTTAACTTTAACTTTATCTTATTTTCTCTTTATTCTTTACTTTTTACTATTCTCTTCATTCCTATTCTCATTCTTTTCTTTACTTCGTTTTGTTTATTTGTTTTTAAAAAAAAATTGTTTATCTGTGTATTATGTATTTTATTAATCCTTTTTGTTTATTAATAATTGTGTTAATATTTCTTTTGATAATTAAAACTTTCATATTAAATTATTTATTTGATTTGATTTTATAAAAAAAATGATTCCAAATTTTATTTATCTTTTGTTTCAGTTTGGCTGCGTGCAAAATTTCTCACTTTCGATTGACCTTGATCACCTGTTATCAAGAAACAAATTTCCTTTCTGCGACTTAAATTTTATTTGTAAAAAAAAATTATTTTTCTTATTTGGTTTTAATAAATTCAAATTTTATTTTAAATTTTCTTTTTGGTTTTTATTAATTTTAATTTTCCTTATATCCTGATTGAATCATACTTAAAATTAAGTTAAAACGCATTTTCCCTTCCCCGGTTACCCCTCTTAATTTGTTTAAATTTTGATTTTACAATTGAAGTTACAAAAAAAAAAATTATTAATTATTTATTTAGAGCTCTTGTTTTAAAAAAATATTTAATTTGATTTCTTATTTATTTTATATGCTTTACTGTAGCGTTAATGTTCAAATTAAAAATGTAATTATGGCGTCTTAAAATTAAGAAAAATTTAATTGCAATTGCTTTGATTTTTATATTGAATTTCTTTGTGAGAATCACCCCTGTTGATTTTTGATTAATTAATTATTTTATTCTGATCAGATTGAATTTAATAGGCCTTTGATAAAAATGTTTTTATTTTCACTCACGGTTTCCGTTGAACGAATAATGGCCGGCGGTTGGCTTGCTTGCAGAGAGCTGGGTGCCTCCGTTTGCTCAATGTTTTGGGGTTTTCTTCTTAATCACATTAAAAAAATAACTTCACTATTGTATTTTGATTCGGGGTGGTTTTCTTGACACAGTTGTTGGCTGCCAGGGGGTTGAGGTTTGTCCTTGGGAGGGGGTTTGATTGGCACTGTGGCCCGTTGGCTTTGCGTGTTGTTCTAGTCTGTAATGCGTAATGGCCGGCGTCGCCGTCTCCTTCATGCCCTGAGGGAGCTTCTTATCAACTACTGCCTTAATCAAAATGTTTTTATTAATTCTTTCTCTTCGGGGTTTCTCACTTTGCCAATTTCATTTAAAAATTAATTAAAAATTTTGTATAACATTAATTTATTGTTCTTAAAACTAGAAATAATTCTTTTTCGTTTTTTTTTTTTCTTAATCACGTTTGATTCTCAACCTGCATTGCATTGCTATCTCGCGGTGAGTTCCTGAACTATCTCAAGTGAAATTTTCTGCCAAATTTTTAAATTTTGATAATTTATTTTTCGAAATTATTTTTACTCGTTACAATATAGAGAGATTTAATAAACTTATCTCACAAAAAATTTACGAATCTCTTTCCTGATTATCTTTCTAATAACACTAGTCGACAAAAATGAACTTTTTTTTTCTTTCACAAGAATGAAGATATGAAATTCTAGAAGTACTTTTCATGCTGAATTCAAATATCATTTCAGATTTGCCCCATCAAGCACAGTTTTAGAGATATAGAGAAAAATAAATTTTAATAAAAAATGTGCACTAAAACGGCTTTTATTTAGAATGTTCAAATTATTTTTTACACGACACCCCGTCAAATTATGCAGATAGTTAGAATACATATAAATCTTAAGTTTCATCCCAATCGCAGGTCATTTAGACGTGCCGCAAACGGCTTAAAGTTTAGAAAAACCGAAATTTTTACGATTTTTTTTGCTTTGGTCACCCCTAATACAATTTTAGATATCCCTGAATGCAAAAAACATATATTTACGATATTCTATAGTTCTTTGCCTTTCTAAAAATCATTCATTCATAAAAATCTGTTAATTATTAACGAAATTATGAACAAAAACGTCATCAAAGAAACTGGTCGAAAAAAATGAACTTCTTTTTCTTTTACAAGTATAAAGAAAGATTCTAGAAATATTTTTTTTTTTAAATAATATTTAATAAAGTTAGTGCCCGTGACCCGATGCTCAGAGAGGATACATTAGCTTCTCGTGGATAGGGTTCGCTTTTTAATTCAATAGAAGTCCATTTTTTTCGATCATTGAGTGTACTTCTTTGGTGACGTTTTTGTTTTAAATTAAAGAAAAAATTCTGGTGTGACAAGCACAGAACAACCGAAGGGTAAGAGAAAGTTGTGTGCTTGTGCGACCAGTCACACATTTTTATCTCAATCACGAAAGGCAAATTATATTAAATGTTCATTTTGAAAACATGAAATGACACAAAAGAGGGACCCTTTCACCTGTACTCTCTCCCCCCCCCCCCATCCAATCCACATCTACGTAAATCCATTGTCAAGAAGGGTTAGAATTAATAGGGTTATAAGGCGCACGCGTTGTGCCGCGCAATTAGTTTAACCTAATCCGGTTAAAAGTTACGCGCTTTAATATAATATCGCCTCTCTCTCTCACTTGGGTTGCTTATATTTATTTATTTATTTATTTATAGATGAGCTATTAAAATAATTATGAAAATATTCTTTACTTTTAAATAAAAAAAAAAAAAATGATATTCTTATATCTATGACGATGTGTCTGTGAACAAAATATCTCAAGAACGAAAATAGTTAGGAGGCTGAAATTTTATATTTAACATAAGGAACGTGAAAATAAGCTTTTAACAGAGTTGGGTTTTATACATGTTTTTGCAGTTTTATACAAAAGTCGCGAATAAAACTGTATAAAATGTATAAAACCCAGATGCGCATGCGCAAAGTCGACGAAAAAGGAAATAAAAAAAAAAAAATCTGGTGTGACCAGCACAGCACACAACTTTCTCTTACCGGAGGGTAAGAGAAAGTTGTGCACCGTGCTCGTCCCACCAGATTTTTTGACATGAATCCAATACTTTCTCTCACTATATATTAACATATATATCAAGGGCGGATACAAGGGGGGGGGGGGGTAAAGGGGGTAATTACCCCCCCCCCCCCGAGATTCGAAAAAAATACCTTTTTTTCGCAAAAAAAATTTATTTTTAATGTAAAATTTTTAAAATTGGCTGGTTTGGTCGTAGTTAAATAAAAAAATGTCTATAGCTTTATAATTGATTGAAAAGACCAGTTTTGCATTTTGCCACAAATCCAATGAAAAATAAGAGAGATAGAGCGATTTTTAAAAAGCGTTTGTGCGCGAGAAGAAAAGCCTAGACACGAGTTAAGCGAGGCTCCTTGGCTGCACTCTCGGCGCCGATCGAATTAGAAAAAACAAATTGATGCTCTCCCAGCATTGGAAATAATTGCCAAAGTGATTGATTTCATCTTTTTATGCTTTTATAAAATTTTATTCGATACTTTAAGAATAAAAGACTGCATATTTATCTATAAAGAATTCAATCCTTTGAGAAAAAATAAAATTTCAAAATATTTTGTCTTCAATCAAAGAGATGCTTATTTCTCATAAATATATTAAATAATAAAATCCATCTTTTGAGACCTTTAGTTCAGTGCTTGTTAAACTTTTTTGAGTCGCAGCTCCGTTGGGAACCATATAAATATCTCACGGCCCCCCCCTTTTTTTTTTTAAAGTGAAACTTTATTTATATCGGCACAAATTTTTTCGCTCTTCTATCAGCATGTCGCGTTACATGTCGTGACGTCACAAGCCGAGACGTCACAAGTCTTGACGTCACCAACGACTCGCACCAGGTTTCTTGGCATATACTCCGAAACTACTGGTCCGATTTTCATAGTGTTTTTTTTTTAATGGGTAAAAAATTATCCAGGGGTGGTTTTAGGATATCATTATATCAAATTAGGGGTAGGGAACCCCCCTTATCAGGGGTTCACAAAACACTCACCCGATTTGAATAAAATTTAAAATGACGCTTCCGCCATTTAAATATTTAATGAATCACTAATAGTGTTAATTAACTTTTGTAAATCATTATAAAAAAAAAATACATTGACACAAGAGTTCATTGAGTCATGATACAGGAAATCTTAAAAAAAAAGTCGTTAAGTCATACCCCTTATATACTATATATATTTGTTATTTTTATTTATTTATTGGATGAAAGGTTCCCACGTGTATTTTATTTATTTATTTATTGGATGAAAGGTTCCCACCTATATTATTTATTTTTTGTTGGATGAAAGGTTCCCACCTATATTATTTATTTTTTGTTGGATGAAAGGTTCCCACCTATATTATTTATTTTTTTGTTGGATGAAGGGTTCCCACCTATATATATATATGCCGACCGTTTACACCGACGACATACTTATATATATAAATATATATAAACATATATACTTATATATATATAAATATATATATATATGAATTTATCTATATAAGCTTGTCGTCGGTGTAAACAATGTTTTTTACTTAAACGATACTATTTTCCTTTCCAGTAATTTATTTCTAAAAAATCTTTATAAAACTAATTAACTATCATTTATTTGACAATATTCTCTGACTGCTTAATTAATTTTTTTTCTCGTTCAATTTTTATTATTCTTCCAAATGTCCAAAAAAAAAAAATTAACTTAAAAGGTGTTAAATTATTATTTTTAAAAAGAGAAAGAATATTTCTTAGAAACGAGGGGGGGGAGGGCGCTTGCCGACAATCAGAGCGGAGGGAGGGGGAACCTGCCGCCCACGCCCTCCCTCCTTTGGTCAATTTAAGAGCACGAATTGGAAATGAATAAAACTCTGAAACTTCAAATGTCTATAACTCGGAAACGGCGCATCCAATTCGCATCGGATTTTTTGTAATGAGTTTAGAATTTCCTAGAGAATATTCACATGCAACTAAAATTGAATAATTAAGAATATATTTTTTTCTTTAATCTAACCATCCGTTCAACCAATCAAATGATAGTAAAAAAGGATCATCGTTCTATATTCTCTGAAATTTTCCCTTTTATCTGTATATAAAATTTTCAAACAGTTTTTTTTTTTTTTTTTAATTTCTCTTTATTAGCAATCTCAGCACTCCCAATTTTTTATTAAATAAACGAATATTATATAAATTTTAAATAAATACCTTAGGGGTTGTCCACATATTACGTAACGCGTTAGGGGGAGGGAGAGGCATGGGCGTAACTAGGGGGTGGCCCCCAGAAAGCTCCCTGTATTTAAATATACAAAATAGACAAAAAGCGTTTTGAAAACTTAAACATTACTAAACTAAGAGAAAAGAATATTAAATAATTATCACTATACTATTATTTTATTCTGTTTTTATATCAAATATCTAAATAAAAAAAGAATATTTATTTAACATAAAAAAAATCTTTTTATCCACACTTATAAAAAATAAAAGAGATACAAAAAAAAATATTATTCATTTTCATTCATTCATACATTCATTTATATAATTTTATTATATATTGTATTATTATGAATTAATTAATATCCTCCCTCCACCTCTTTTTTTTTTATTTGAAAATTGTATTTATTAGATTGAAAAACATAAAATTTTATTAATATTATTTTACTAAAAAAAAAAATTATGAATAAAAAAATAGATGAGAGAAAGAATAATAGAAATGACCTTTTGGGAATCAGAGTTTTTTTTAATTAAATAGAAAAAATCTGGTGTGACTGGCGCTAGCACACAACTTTCTCTTACCTTCGGTAATCGAAAGTTGTGTACTGTGCTTGTCACACCAGATTTTTTGTGTCGACATGTATTTAGTTCCCGGCAGTAGGGAATATTTGAATTCAGATGTCAAAATTATAAAAATGGGTAAATATTTATATTTTGTAACCATGGCAACCATTTTCTCTCCTATCTTTCCTATGAAGCACAAGAGTAAAGTGTGCTTCAAACAATTTTGAGAGCAAAACGAGAATATACATTTGAAAGAGCATCTAATAAATAATTGATTTTTGAATTTTAATCAAAATCGTTAGAGCGAATTTTGAGAAAATCGAAAAAAACTGAAAAAGTACATCAGTAAAGTACTCCCAGATAGCACACATTCGTCTTATGTATGTACATCCTATGTCCCGCCGCGACCTGTCGTTCGTCTTATGCAGATACAATTTGGGTCGCAGGACCTACGATGTAGGTACATTTATGGAGCTTTTCCTACATTCCATGCGTACATAAGGTGTCCCGTTTAGGTCCTGTCTATGGCCCCGTGCGACCCGAACAGTACCTTTGTGCGTACTGCCAGGACGAATCTTTTTTGGCCCCGTGCGCGACCCAGGAATATGATTCTACATCCAAATTTGGTCCTGCAGATTCTTATTTATTTTCATCTTATTTTTGCGTTATGTTAAAAAAATTAAGACTCCATTTGGCATAGGACATTATCATGCAGAGGGATTAACACAGTAAAAACTTAAATTATAAATAGTTTTAATTATTTTAATTTTTTTTTTTTATTATTGTTTTTATCTCAGCCAAAAACATCGGAGATGCAAGGGGCGCCTCGCATTATTTTTGCCCAGTGTCGAGGTGAAATCAAAAAATGCGCCTCGCTTTTCTGATTTATATAAAAGCGAGGAAATATTTTCACTTAAATAAAACCCCTACAGAATTTTATTTGTTTCATATATCCTCGCTTTTATATAAATCAGAAAAGCGAGGCGCATTTTTTTGATTTCACCTCGACGCTGGGCAAAAATAATGCGAGGCGCTCCCTTTTTGCATCTCCGATGTTTTTGGCTGAGATTTCAATTCTTTTTGTGAAATATTGCATTTAAATATTATTTAATAATTTTTGTTTATTAAATATTAAATTATCCCATGAATAGATCTTTTAATATGCATTCCAAACAGTAAAAAATAAATACATCGTTTGGTATTAATTCAAAATAATAAACATAGGATTTCACCAAATTTTATAAAATTTTAGGATTTTTATTTTTGTTATGTTGGTAGAATGTAAATACATCGTTTAGTATCCATTCAAAACGATAAACATAGGATTTCACCAAATTTTATAAAATTTTAGGTTTTTTATTTTTGTTATGTTGGTAGAATGTAAATACATCGTTTGGTATTATTTCAAAACGATAAACTTAGGATTTCACCAAATTTTATAAAATTTTAGGATTTTTATTTTTGTTATGTTGGTAGAATGTAAATACATCGTTTGGTATTATTTCAAAACGATAAACTTAGGATTTCACCAAATTTTATAAAATTTTAGGATTTTTATTTTTGTTATGTTGGTAGAATGTAAATACATCGTTTGGTATTATTTCAAAACGATAAACTTAGGATTTCACCAAATTTTATAAAATTTTAGGATTTTTATTTTTGTTATGTTGGTAGAATGTAAATACATCATTTGGTATTAATACAAAACGATAAACATAGGATTTCACCAAATTTTATAAAATTTTAGGTTTTTTATTTTTGTTATGTTGGTAGCACTTCTTATCACGTTAATCTATTGTATTTCTATCTGAAGGGATCTATCCTAAAATTTTTTATTCCCTTAGGGATGAAAATTACTAATATTAATAGGTATGTTCATAGATGACGTCATCAGTGAGCAAAAAAGTTAGAATTGTCTTTTCGCCACGTTAAAGATAGGACAAATTTGAAATTTTGAATACCTCTCAAAAAGTCACTTTTGATCCAAAATGAAATTTTATATCAAAGGTATCGGGTTTTTGATAGTATCTATTTGTATTTTAAATTTCATCCAAATCGGTCCAGCAGGGAAACCTGTAGCTTTGTCTAAAAATTTGAAAATTGAAGAAAAGAATGAAAAAAAAAAAAAAAAAAAAAAAGGAAAAATAAGAGACTAACTTTTGACCTTCCGAAATTGGCAAAATCTCAACTTTGAGCCTCTGCCATTCTGTTTGGCACTGGAATTTTTTTTTGAATTCGTGCTCAAAATAATCCTTATTTATTCTAGTTTAATATAAAAAAAATTTGGCTCCGATATCTTAAAAACTTTTTGAGATATTCGCCCAGAAAGAGAAAAAGTTTCTCAGAAAAATTTTTTCACGTCCCTATCTTTTATTAAGGATTTAAAATCATTCTTGATAATATAGTCTAGGGACGACTCGTCCATCTAAATGCAATGGGCCATTGGCATCTATTGCAATATCAACTAAATGGTAGTATTAAGAGTTTCTTTGCTTTCTTTTGCTTTTCACATGCTCGGCGACGAGTCGCTCCCGCGACTCTTGATAATATGGGAAAACTTTGAAACATAAACTCCAAAGCATAAAAGAAAAAGAAAAAACACATTTTGTATAACAACTTTTTTTTTTATTTGAGGAATAAGGATTTAAAATTAATAAATAATAATATTGAGATGATGGCTGAACTATTAGCAGATGTGAGTAGAATGGCAGCCAGGAAAGAATTCAGACAAAAATTTAATCAATTTTTATCTAATTTTATTTCGATTGCCGACATTTCGGACACAAATCGCGCCCTTCCTCAGGACAATAGACAGTTAATAAAATACAGATGGGCGTATTTTGTTTGTTTTTTTTTTTTTAACAATATAAAAACACAATTCATGGGTGTACGATTCATTGTTTCTTGCTGACCTGAGGAAGTGCGCAATTTGCGTCCGAAACGTCGGTAATCGAAATAAAATTAGATAAAGATTGATTAGATTTTTGTCTGATTTCTTTCCTGGCTGCCATCTGCTCATTACTGTTAATAAATAATAATTATACAAAAAGATAACATTATAAAATAAATAAAATATACCGGTACATAATATTGCTAGATTCATAAAATGGTCTAGGACTTTTTTTAAACAAAGATAAACATACATTTGGAAAAATACTGATTAAATTTTTATAATCGTTGTTTTCTTCCATAATTCTTCCGGTTGATAGAAAAGACATTTCTATTTTCTCAAGGCGATTGTTCATTTCAGCAAACATACTTCTGTGAACGCTTTCAAAAGACATTAATTTATCTAAAAAAAAAAAAAATTATAAAATTATTATGAAACAATTATTTAGATATTTTTTTGTCAAAAAATTTCATAAAAAAAAAAAAAAATTTGTCACCTCATGAATTTCGTTGGAACACAAATTGAAAAATACATCTTCTCAGGTCAAAAGCTGAATGCAGACTAAAGCTAGAAAGCGGTCAGTTTTAGCAGGCAGGTAGGGTCTATCCCTTTACAAAGGCCATTGACATTTTTGAATACAATGACGCTGGGTTTTTCCACAAATTTGTTTTATTTTTTATTTTTTTTCCATTCCAGCTATCTTTTTGTCAATTCTAAGCCACTGTCCGCATTCCATTCGTCTAAATTTTAAGAGCATTTTAATTAGGCGATTTTCTAATATGTTATTACAATCATCATATAAATTGTGACAAGATTGCATTTCTTCTTGGTATATCAAACGAGCTCTTTTATAAACATGCAATTATAAATTATAATTTCTTTCCCAAATATTGGGGGTAAGCGGTAAGCCCTTTTTCTGCAGATTAATCAATCAAACAAGTATATGCAAATAAATGTTCCAATACCCAGAAAAATTGAAAGATTTTGGAAGATGAAATAAAAAGACAAACTTGTTTTCGGTCCTAATTTTATTTTATCTTCTATCTATATTACGGGCTTTCTCTTTAAAGATTTTATTTTTACAATAAATAATATAAATAATAAAAAATAAAACCAAACTTACCTTTTTATATAGGAATCCTAAAAAAACAATTATTTGTTCAATGTTCATAAAAAAAAATTAAACAAAATATTTATACAAAAATTTAAAAATTTGATAAATTTTATTTTATTAGAATTAGCATTCCAACATATTAATGGATCATAACTTCACATTTGTTTTGGTAAATAAAATTGATAAAAAAAAATTTTCTTTGAAAAAATTCTAAATAAATAATTTGAAAAAAAAAATTAACATTTTTTAAAAATATTCTATCTCTAAGCCGTATGAGGAACTGAAAAAAATACTTTGAAAATACAAAAATATTTTTTTGAAAAAAATTCTAAGTTCACATCCGGAATAGGTCCGCTATGCGACCTACACTTGTGTATTTTTTTAAATATATTTTTAATAATTTCCAAAACCCTTGAAAAACAGAAATAAATAATTTGAAAAAAAAAATTAACATTTTTTAAAAATATTCTATCTCTAAGCCGTATGAGGAACTGAAAAAAATACTTTGAAAATACAAAAATATTTTTTTGAAAAAAATTCTAAGTATATGTCTGGAATAGGTCGGGGCGGGACATCTTATGTACATACATGATTGGACGTATCCGCCATGTTGGCCCGCTTTACTAACCATTTAGGTCCAGGTACGTCTTGGCCGTAAACTGGAACTAAGCGGTAGGTACATAAGACGAAGTGTGCTATCTGGGCTAGTACTCTTTGGCCGATTTTGATTAAAAGCTTATTTTTCCGGTCCCGGGAGGTATTTAACTTAAATATAAAATTTCAACCTCCTAGCTCAATTCCTTCATGCTTAAAATTGAACACACACACACCCACACACACACACACACACACACACACACACACACACAGACAGACCATGTCGCGAAAACCACTTTTTTTGGATTCAGGGGACCTCAAAACGTGAAGATCCATCAAAATCTCGACATCGAATTTTTGACATGAATGCAATACTTTCTCTCTCTATATATATATTACATATATACATAGGTAAGAGAAAGTAAAAAGCTCATAGTGAGTGCAAATTATTTAACTAGCCTTCGGGCTTGGCGTAGTTAGTAGCGCGACACGGGCCACGGACGAAAAAGAACTTAAATGAAATAAAAAAATCTGGTGTGATGCTCGCACCACACACAACTTTCTCTTACCTTTGGTAAACGAAAGTTGTGTTCTGTGCTTGTCACACCAGAGCGAATTTTGAGAAAATCGAAAAAAAATAAACTGAAAATATCTAGAGTGATTAACAGCAGAAGAACTTTTTTTTTCATGTCAAATAATAGACAGGTCGCCTATATTTTAACTAAACTTGTTATTTTCCTAAACCTTTAGGAAATTATCTTGGAGACAGAGTTGCTCTCAAACGAAAACTACGACCAGAAAAACAAATAAATAAAAAACCTTTTATTTATTTATTTTTTATAATCTCGATGACGTAGGCCTTTCTATGTGTTAGTCGTTTGTGTAATTCAAGGATATTAATTTGAGTTGAATGGCCATAAACAGCTGATATTGAAAATAAAAATCTGGTGTGACTGGTCGCACAGCACACAACTCTCTCTTACCTTGGGTAATCGAAAGTTGTGTGTTCTGTGCTTGTCACACTAGATTTTTTTATGTTTAGTTTCCGCTGATATATTAAAATGCAAGATATAAATTTATATACATGGGAAAATTTTTGTATTTTGTTACCATGGCAACCATTTAGACTATCTCTCCAATGAAGTACAAGAGTAAAGTGTGCTTTAAACAATTTTGAGAGCAAAATGAGAATATACATTTCAAAGAGTATCTAAAAAAATAATTGATTTTTTGAATTTTAATCAAAATCGTTGGAGCGAATTTTGAGAAAATCGAATAAAACTGAAAAAATACATCAGTAAAGTACTAGTACTCTTTGGCCGATTTTGTTTAAAAGCTTATTTTTCACGCTCCAGGGGGATTTCTAACTTAAATATAAAATTTCAGCCTCCTAGCTCAATTCCTTCATGCTTAAAATTGAACACAGACACACAGCTCTCGGGGCTTGGTGTAGAGGTTAGCGTGCTACCAAAAGCCTCGGGTTTGGACCCCAGGCAGTCCGGTGATTTTATTTAAGCTATTTGGATACCAAATGGCTTAAATAAGAATGCCTGGACCCCCAAATATGTATATTAATCAATAACGGTTATCCTAAAAGTCTCATATGGCCTAAGTTGCCGAAAAGACTGTGTGAATGTGTGTGTGAGTGTGAGTGAGAAAAATGTGTGAATGTTTAAAAAAAAAAAAAAAAAAAAATACAGATTAGTGTCCACCTCAAGCGGATCTGCGTCATTTGGATGGAATCGTAATCAAAGAGGTCAAATAGGGGTTTATAATATTTAAAATTGTATTAGAATATTGATGAAGGGTGAGTTATTGCACTTCTAATTCTAGAACGAAAACAATTTCCTTTTTTTTTTTTTTTTTCAAATTATCCACCGGAAATGTGACCTGTCATAGTTTTTTTTTTTTTTTAATTTGCCTCCAGGAAATTATGATATAATTTATTAATTTCTCTGTTTCTCTTACCTATGTATATATGTAATATATATATAGAGAGAAAGTATTGGATTCATGTCAAAAATTCGATGTCGAGATTTTGATGGATCTTCACGTTTTGAGGTCCCCTGAATCCAAAAAAGTGGTTTTCGCGACATGGTCTGTCTTGTGTGTCTGTGTTCAATTTTAAGCATAAAGGAATAGAGCCATGTGGCTGAAATTTTATATTCAAGTTAGACACCCACCTGGACCGTGAAAATAAACTTTTAATCAAAATCGGCCAAAGAGTACTAGTACTTTGCTAATGTACTTTTTCAGTTTTTTCGATTTTCTCAAAATTTGCTCCGATTTTTATTAAAATTGATGAATCAATTATTTTTTAGATGCTCTTTAAAATGTATATTCTCATTTTGGCATTGAAATCTTCTGACGAACACTTTACTCTTGTACTTCATAGGGAAGATAGGAGGTATCGTTGTCAGGGTAACAAAATATAAATATTTTCCCATACTTATAAATTTTACATCTTTTTTTTTATTAAAAAAAAACACACAGTCTTTTTCGGCAACTTAGGCCATATAAGACTTTTAATGATAACCGTTATTGATTAATATATATATATTGGAGTCCAGGCATTCTTATTTAAGCCATTTGGTATCCAATTGGCTTAAATAAAATCATCGGACTGCCTGGGGTCCGAACCCGCGACTTTTGGTATACGAGGTTAGCACGCTAACCTCTACGCCATGCCCCAAGGGCAAATTTTACATCTTGAATTCTAATATATCGGCGGAAACTAAATATATGTCGACACCAAAAATCTGGTGCGACAGTCACACCAGATTATTTTTTTTTAAATTATAAATCAAACGCAAAATAAAATATAGTGGAGTGAGTGAATTCAGAGACGCTATTTAAAATACAACTTATAGATAGCCTTTTTTTGATTTTGGAAATTTTTTTTTTTTTTTTTTTAAATGAATCATTAGAGCCCGGAATTTTATGCAGCAAAAACAGATAAATATTCCATATAATAAGCAGTAAAAGTATTAAAATATTACTTACTCAGTGACGGCGCTACGGGGGGGCTAGGGGGGGGGGCATGCGCCCCCCGGCAAGGACCTCTGCCCCCCTGGATGCCCCCCCAAACAGCTCGAAAACCAAATAAAAAAATTTCTAAAATTATTCACTTAAAAAATGTAAATTTTTTAAGATTTTTATTACAGCGTAAAAAAGAAATTATTTTTTTTATTCTTTATTTTAATAAATAAATTTAGTTACTCTCAAGTTTTTGACAAGTAAATATCTTTCTTTTGTGCCATTAAAATGTCATCAAAAAGGAAAAAATATCCGATAAGTTTACCAATCGAAATGAAATAAATAGAGACGGGGTCTAAATGGCCTTCGATGCCGAAAAAGTCCTAAATTAAAAAAAAAAAAAAATCTATTGAGCCCCAATCTAAAAAAATTTTCTTCTTCGAATATAAGTGTAAATCCACCAGCTATGAATCAAGCTCAAGTGATTCAGAAGAAATTGATACTGATTTTGAGAAATTCTGCGCATAGCCAATATCTTACAGAAACATTTCTGGGCTTTCATACTTCTGAGGAAGTGTGCCAACCAAAACTGAAAATATTTCCCTGTACGAAATTCGGTAAGGTTCAGTGCTGGTGGTGTGATATTTTTTGATTCCTCTTTAAAATGTATATTTTCCTTTTGCCCTTGGAATCTTTTGAATTTTCAGCCGAAACCGAATTTTGCCTTCAATTTTAGTTTCGACCGAAATCGAAACTTGTTTTAAAATTTTTCTTAAAATTTCCTATATAAAATTCATCTTTTATTTTTAGTAAAATTTCCATTTTTCCCTCTTGCGAAAATCATTTGGCCTGTTTTTTAAGTGCGAATTTCACTCGACGTTTTTTTTAGTGTACGAGCATAAATAATCCCATCTTTTCAAACTCAGGTTTCGGGCAGGACGAAGTTTCGGCTGAAATTTGGCCGAAACTGGCCGAATTTGAAACTTCTGTCAGTTCCTAAGGTCGACACAAAAATCTGGTGTAACTATCACACCAGATTTGTTGTTTCTCTGTTGATGTAGCCTATATATTTATTGACTGCCCCTCCTGTTGACAAGTTTGCCCCACTCCTGCCCCCCCACTGAGAATAAGCTAGCGCCGTCACTGTACTTACTATATATGAAATATAGAGAGAAAGTATTGTTTTATTTAAATAAACATTATAAGCTATCAACAGGAACAGGTAGATGAAGGCAGCGAGCAAAGAATAACAACTATTTAAATATCGTCGACGTTTCGGGAACGCGTCGCTCCCATCTTCAGGACGATGAATTGTTAATGTTGTTTAGATTGATACAGTCTTTTACTCTTGGTCAGAAGGTTTGCTGATGTTTCGGGCCCATTCAACAATAAATTAAGCCCAGGCACCGTCTACAATTCTCATAGACAATTAAACATACATTTAATGGTATATGCAGATTTGTGTTGCAATTTTGTATGACCTACATGTATCAATCTAAACAACATTAACAATTTATCGTCCTGAAGATGGGAGCGACGCGTTCCCGAAACGTCGACGATATTTAAATAAAGTTTTTGCTCTTTGCTGGCTGCCTTCATCTACCTGTTCCTGTTGATTATCACTCAGCCATTAATTTCTTTTCAAACATTATAAGCTATGTATAACTGTGTCAAAAATTGTTAGCATGAAGGCCGCTATAGCCTGGGCCCGTATTATTAAGTAGCCCCAGGGCCCGTCAAGTCTGTCTACGGCCCTGGTTGTGTGCTGTGCGCTTCACACCAGATTTTTTATTTTCTTTGAAAACAAAAAAAAAATATTAATTTAGAGTAGACGATTTCGATTATCTAGATCTGTTATCCGAAATTTAAATTATCTGAAAGAGAAGAGTCCGTCTGATTTTTTAAATTTTTCTGTTCCTTTTTTTTTTATTATCATGTATAATAAATTGTATCGTAAGTTAATAAAAGCTTACGCGAAATGTTTTCATAATATGATTAATATAGGCCTATATTTTTTTTAATTCAACTTTTATAGCCACTATTAATAAAATTATATTTAAATTATTTATTATAATAATAAAAATATTGTAATTAATACGTACTTATTTTTAATTTGAATTTTACTTCTTGCGTCACCGATGATGATGTCATCAGTCAATGAGCCTTCTACTCGCGTTAGTCTCTTTGACCGGCGCTGTCAAGTTAATTTGCAACGTTCATTTGTGTGTGTCATTAATAAAGTTTTTAGTGATTTTTTTATTAAGTGTTACAGTGTTTTATTAATATTGATATCATCTATTATTATAAAAAGGTAATTATGAAATTTATTATTATTAAAAAAAGAAGGAAATTTTTCATTTCAATGTTCATTTGAATGCTTTTTCATATGAATATAAATATTATTATATATCATTAAGCTTCAATCAATAGACTATAAATATTAGATCTGAATATTTTTTATCTTTTTATTTATTTGATAGGCGCCAGTGGATAAAATACAACTGAAATTTGATTATAACCTATCTTCTATTATCATACACTGAGAAAACCGGACAGCTTGTGAGTATAGTTCAATATTTTGACTTTATTTCTTAATTTTAAACCGAAGGCAAGAAAACCTTCAAAGTATTAAATGTCAAAGTCGATTTGAGTATGATTATTAGATCACTTAGTTGGTACATTTATGGTTGAAATGAATTTAATTTAATTGCACAAAATGTTTATTACTCGGGAGCTTTTAGATTCCACCTTATTATTTGTGAATTCTTTGCATTTTTATTTGATTTAGGCCTTATGAGCATATTGCATGAATTTTCAGTTTTTTTTTTATTTCTATTTATTATTGTTCTTTATTTTCCTTTTTAATTTGGAACTACCTTGCCCCCTCCCCCCCCTCCCCTGGATGTTAAGAAAGTCTGTAAGTCCCCCTTTAAAGAAAAATTTAATTGTATGATAAATTATATTTTTGTATAGTGAATGCCAAAGTTAAACTAATCTGTTTTTCTACATGTGATAATTTCATTGTTTTTATAAAAGATAGTTGAAATTTTTAAGATTTTGACCACGAAAATTTCCATTAAAATTTTCATATTAAAAAAATCAATCGGGAATGACTTCCCCAAAACTTTCTCATATATTCTTTTGGAATTATGTCTGTGTCTGTGTGTGTGTGTGGTGTGTGTGTCGACACAATTGCTTAAAAACCAGAGCAGCCAGATCGATGAAATTTGGTATAGACTCTTTGCACTAAAATTGTAGATTTCTATCAACTTTTGGAGTAAATACGTCAATTGGAAGTAGTACTTTACCTAAAAAGTTTTTTTTTTTTTTTTCAAAAATTTTGAAATTTTTAATTTTTTTGTCATATTATGATAAAATACTCAATTTTAAATCAGTTTTTATTCTTTGATATTTTTTCGAAAACTGAATAGTGAAAAATGTCAAAAAATAAAAACTTTTTAAAATGAATATTTTATCATAAATGAAAAAAATTGAAAATTTCAAAATTTTTCAAAAAACTTTTTAGGTAAAGTATTTCTTCCAGGTGAAGTATTTACTCCAAATGTTGATAGAAGTCTACAATTTTAGTATAAGGAGTAGATACCAAATTTCATCTATCTGGCTGCTCTGGTTTTTAAGCAATCGTGTTACACACACACACACACAGACATAATTCCAAAATGGTCGAAATTGAAATCTCAAAGTCGAATTTTTTGACGACTACAATACTTTCTCTTTATATTCTATACGAGGAAGTAAAAAAACAATGAAATAATCACATGTGGAGAATGGATGGAACTTTAGGCACTGAAACTCCCATTAAATTAAATTAATTACTTATCTTAGAATATAGAGCAGTGTTTCCCAACCTTTTTGAAGTCTACGGCACCCCAAAGGTGCGTTGGGGATAACATTACACACTAGGGGCACCCTTCCTTTTTTTTTCCTCTAGCAAAACAAAATTTTTTCCCTCTACGGGTTTTCTCACTCTGCGGAAAATTTTTTTTTTCCCCTTGCATGAAAATCATTTTACAAAAATTTTTTTTTGTCCTGAAAATCGTTTTGCCTTTTATTTTTAGCAAAGCTCAAGTTTTTGGGTCCTGAAGAAATTTTTGCCGCTTCCGTTTAAATCGTTTCACCTTTTGACGAGGAAAACTATTTTTTTATCTAAATATCTCGCGGCACCCTGACCGCGGCACCCTTGGGTGCCGGGGCACACCAGTTGGGAACCACTGATATAGAGATAAGTTATCACAGAGAAAAGCAAATTATTTATTTGTTAATAAGACAAGTCTAAAACAATTGTAGAGGAAAGAAAATTGAAAATAAAAATGGAATTTGAAAGATAATAGAAAACTAATGGGTCAGAGGACCTCCCAGATTAAAGATTCAGTATTAATATAGAGGAGCTGATAAATAAAAAGTAATAGATAAATGGAACAAAAAATAAAATATATTCATGCTGTTAAAACAATGAATTTATCACATGTAGAAAAATATCTGAGTTTAACTTTGGCATTCACTATACAAAAATATAATTTATCAGTACAATTAAATATTTCTTTAAAGGCTTACAGGCTTTCTTAACACCCAGGGGGGAGGGGCAAAGTAGTTCCAAAGTAAAAAGGAAAATAAAAAACTATAAAAACACTGAAAATTCATGCCATATAAGACGGCGGTCTGGGGAACTTTACACCAATCATTACCCCAAAATATTTTTGTGTAAGTTGATATTACCCCATGGCGAAGAGCAAAAAAAAAAAAAAAAAAAACGAAATCGCCTCTTTTTAGCATCTTCTCATATTATAGCCCCCATGATAATTTTTGAAACTCA
>JAKCPI010000218.1:0-17006 GCA_023213315.1 Euborellia annulipes
GAACTTCAACCCTAAATTCCTCTAAGTAAGTATTGAAAAAAATATTTAAAAATATTTTAATAAAAAATTTTCTCCTTCTGAAGGTCTTAAAATTTAAATTTTATTTTTGAGCAGGAGCATTCCAGGTCCGGGATGGTTCCCTAAACAAAAAGCCCTTTCATTTGAAATATTTCGACTCACCAAACGTGTATCGTGACCAGTTTTAATAAAAAAGAAATTGCATTCAGTCAGATACTAATGGTGTCGTTTTCTGGTTAGCTGACGACTAGGCATATATAGTTGATTCAATCTTAGATTATTAGTTTCCACTATGATATAATCCACTGTTGTTGTTTCAACGAACACAATGAGAAAATGACACTTCCTATAAACGCAATATTTTAAAATTGTACCACCCATTTCCAATTTTCTAGCTGGACTGATGATACAAATAGAGAATCCCCCTTCCCTCGTTCCTGGGATTTTAGATGGCAGTACGAATACGTACGTAAACTGAACAACATGTTGTTACTAATAGACGAGGCTCAACGAAAACACCATCATAAGCCAGGTTTCATGCGAATTCGGACCAATAATTTCTTAAGTGTGAACGAGCAAGAAAGGTGCCTATTAAAACAAGCAGAAATACAACTTTTGCTTTTATTATATTGATTATATAATAGATAAATTTATCTTACTTCGATATAAAATGGACGAGGGATCCCAATTGCAATACTGAAAACGAGGAAAATTATGCAGCCGGAGAGAAAAGTCAATAAGACTGCGAAATCTTCAGAATAATTCATTACATATGGTTGTGTCATGAGAGCCAAAATTGCTGTTGGGGGCTGGTTATAACACCTCCTTACAGGGAACCAAAAAATACGTATACAAAAGCGCCAGAGAAACTTGCATAGAGACCATACTGAAACAATCAAAAGAGGTATTCGTTTAGAAACAGAACAAGAAATATTAATTTGATATAGAAGTTGTTATTTTAGAAACTATTCAAGCTGAGGTGAGATTTTTATAAATTTCCTAAATCATTAATATATTATATACATGCATTTTCGTATATATGTTGGTTTTTTCTATGCAATTCTCTAAATCTATTGTAGGCCTAATGATTTTTATAAGATCTAAGTTAAAACTCTCTAGGCCTTGAGGATGATTTGTTATAAAAACCGAAACTCAAAATATAGGGCTGAGTCTGCCGAAAAAAGTCTTGAACTACCTAAAAGTTGGTAAAATTTTTCAAATATCGCCATTTGGTGTTTTATTTATTGTTTTTATGAGGTCCCAATCCCACATTGATGAAGTAACCACGTCTTATCAAAAAAAAAAAAATAAAATAAAAGAAGAGGTTCACACAATTTTAAGACAAGTGGAAGATATAAATAAGTTAAAATGATTAAAGAGAAGATATAATCTTGATAATACTTTATATAGGCCTATATATATCTCCGTTTGTTTGAAAATAGAATTATTATTTTTTTGTTATTTATTATTATTATTATTATTATTATTTTTTTTTTTATATTATATATATAAAAAACGCTTTTTTCCCATACACTCCCACACAGTTTTTTCGGCAACTCAGGCCATATAAGCATGGGCGTAACCCATGAATGCGGCAGGGGGGGGGGGGGGTGGAGGACCAGCTATTCTCCGGGAGGCCTGGAAAGCCCCAATCTTCTCAAGAGTACCATATTCCTGGGGCAGGGAGGCTTTCTGGGGAGAGGCCACAAGCCTTCTGAAGGGCCGGTACCCCCTTAGTTACTTCCATGCATATAAGACTTTAACGTTAACTCGTATTTAATAATTTATATATATTTGGGGTCCAGTCATCAAATCATTGGACTGCCTGGGATCCGAACCCGCGATCCTTGGTATAGAAGGCAATCGCGCTACCAACTACACCAAGCCCGAGGACATTATTATTATTATTATTATTATATTTGTAATTTTTCAATAATATGTTTATTATTGATCAAGTTTGAAAAGATTACGCACCTCTGGACTGAGTCCAGCAACAACAGCATATGCAATTCCTTGAGGGATGGCAGTCAACCCGACCGTGAACCCGGCAATGAAGTCATTGAAGAGCCAAGAGAGTTGATAAGTCGGTAACCATTTGATGATGGGTAGTCGGTTCACAACGAATCGCTTTAAGCTTGCCGGGGTGGTATTTTTGGAAACGAAGGTGCCGACCTGACGGCTGGTACGGATTAACGTTTCTCTGAATGGTTCCGGGACATCATCATCGTCGTCCCTTGAAGGCGGCGCATCTAGCGAGTTTCCATTTGAGGCCAACGCTTTAATAAAAGAAAAATAAATAAAAGTTTTTTTTTTAATGAAAAATACATTATTAAAAGTATTAATTTTTTAGAAAATTAAAAAGTTTTTTCGTGATTTATTGGGATAGGATAAATTTTCTTGTCAGTCGGTTGTCATCCGGTGTATTCCTCACTACAAAGGCGCCTATTAATACTCCCCACTTCTGTTAACAATTACCCCAGGTGGTCTATTCTGACCCCTTAATTCTAGATATAAACATTCAAAACGTAATGATAAAAAATTACGTCATATTATGTAACGCTTATCTACTGAATTTCCAATAAATTCGTTTTATCGCTAAGAAAAAATAAATCAATGAACTTTCCCCCACTAAACTATAAAGAAGAAAATAATCACATCTATTTATTATTTGTCCTTTTTATTAAGAAAATAAACTAATAATTTAAATAAACTTCACACTCTATTCTCAGATTTGTTTAAAGTTAAATATATTACGAAGTGATTATTTTAAAAATTTTCAATAAAAGCATTCAATTTCAATTTCAGTTTTCGAAAAGAAAAAAAATATTCCAATAAAATACTAAATTATCTATTTCAAGATATTCATTAATTATAAAATTAAACAAGTGACACTCCTGTGTTATCAATTTGCCGCAAAAAGTAAAATAATTTCTTTTGAAAAATACAGACAATCACGGAAACCTGTTAATATTAATTCCTTTCTCATAACCAAAAATCCCAAATCTCACCTCCGAACACCCAAACTCACATTTCTCTAAGCCCAGCAGCCCTTCTCCGAAAGACCTCCTCCTACTTTCGGCAATGCGCCAGAATAGCGTGCTAACCTCGCATACCAAAAGTCGCGGGTTCGGACCCCAGGCAGTCTGATGATTTTATTTAAGCCATTTGGATACCATATGGCTTAAATAAGAATGACTGGACCCCCAATAGCAGTAGCGTATCCAGGTGGGGGCCAAGGGGGCGCTCGCCCCCCCCCCCCCCAGGCGCATCAAACTTTTTGGCGCCCCTCGCGCATCCGCTTTTTCCCAAAATCTACGGCTTTTTGTTTGAAATTTCATAATAAATTCGTTTTATATCACAAATTCGGAGAAAAATAACAAAATAAAGCCCGAACGAGATTGGAATACTAAAAAAAAAAAAAAAAAAAAAAAAAGTCGAACGAAAAAAGGCGCCCCAGTTGAGCTTCGCCCCCTCCGCCCTCAAAGGCTAGTTACGCCTACGCCGCTGCTCAATAGATAAATTAAACATACGAGTTTCGTTTAAAGTCTTAAATGGCCTAAGTTGCGGAAAAGACTGTGTGTATGGGTGTGTGAATGTGAGTAAGAATGAGAAAACAGTGAGTGTTTTTTTATAAAAAAAAAAAAAAAAAATGCGCCAGAAAGCAAGGAGTGCATATCAAGGGAACGTCTAAATAAACCACTACGTAGGGTAAATTAATAAAATGGAATCGTACCCTTCATTTAAAGGAATAATATTATTATTGTCAGGTTCAGGGACGTAGTAATTAAGTAAGTTTTTATGGCTGGTCTTAAGCCCTCTGTAAACAAACAGTGAACTTTGGATGGATGGCATCGTAAAGAAAAAATCTGGTGTGACTGGCGCACAGCACACAACTTTCTCTTACCTTCGGTAATCGAAAGTTGAGTTCTGTGCTTGTCACACCAGATTTTTTGTGTCGACATATATTTAGTTCCCGACAGTACGTAACATATGAATTCAGATGTAAAATTTATAAGTATGGGAAAATATTTATATTTTGTTACCATGGCAACCATTTCTCCTATCTTCCCTATGAAATACAAGAGTAAAGTGGTCTTCAGAAGATTTCAATTGCAAAATGAGAATATACATTTTAAAGAGAATCTAAAAATTAATTGATTTTTGAATTTAAAAAAAATCGTTGGAGCAAATTTTGAGAAAATCGAAAAAAACTGAAAAAGTACATCAGTAAAGTACTAGTACTCTTTGGCCGATTTTGATTAAAAGCTTATTTTTCCGGTCCCGGGGGGTGTTTAACTTAAATATAAAATTTCAACCTTGTAGCTCAATTCCTTCATGCTTAAAATTGAACACAGACACACACACAGACACACACAGACACACAGACAGACCATGTCGCGAAAACCACTTTTTTGGACTCAGGGGACCTCAAAACGTGAAGATCCATCAAAATCTCGACATCGAATTTTTGACATGAATCCAATACTTTCTCTCTATATATATATTACATATATACATAGGTAAGAGAAAGTAAAAACTTAAATTCCATGAAAGAAAACCTCTAAACCCACTAATATTATAGCTAAGAGAAAATAAACATAATCGATCCAAAAGAATATGGGAGCACTGGATGTAAGCTAATGAGTTTAATTATACCTGCTTTACTTGAAAAGAAAAAGGTATAGAAGCAAGAGGGCCTGGGTGCGTTCATCCCTGGAGCAAAAGATCCAGGTGTTATTTGATCAATTTCTGGTTCCGTCTCCATGCAAACTTTCAACGAAAAATGTTCAGATGAAAAGGATGTACTGATCTTATCTACCAGAGACGGGTGGTATTTGTCTCAGAGAGAGTTCAATCTCTACGTCCGAATAGATGACGATTCCGGGATGCGTCCAATAAAAATCCAGAAGTGACTCCCTCCCCCTGACACTGGCTTTTTACATGTCATTAATAATCAAGTTCATAATTCAACGAGATCGCACGACAAATTAAATGAGGTTGAAAATAAATAAAACGACGCTGGTTCTTCTCTTATTTTTCTGATTCATTTCACCCAGCATAAAACCCAACAGCCTTGCAATAAATTATATTATAATAGCTGGAAGGTGTTGCTGGAAAATTCGTGCAAGTCTTGGATAATGAATATTAATACCAGTTGTTTTTAGGTGTTTTGTAATAGCGTAGCTGGGGGGCTAGAGGAGAATTACTTCAAAAGACCATACAGAAAAATATATGGGGATGGGGGCTATTTGTATACTGTCTAAGAACCGACCGAATATTCGGTTTCGGTTACGGTTTCGGCCAGTTTCGGCCAAAAATCATGGTTTCGGCCGTAGTTTCGGTTTCGGCCAAAAAGTAGCCGAACCTTTCGGCCGGCCGAAACCAGAGTCTGAAAAAATGGGATGAGACTCGCATGCAAAAAAAAAAAAAAAAAAAAAAAAAAAAAAAGGTCAAATAATTTGCACTTGAGGGAGAAAAAAATTTAGTCTCCCTAAAAAAAAAAGGTAAAATGATTTTCACCGAAGGGAAAAAAAATTCAAAAAAAAAAAAGATAAAATGAAAAAAATTTTTTATAGAAAATACAAGTTTCGGTTTCGGTTACGGTTTCGGCCGAAACTAAGGTTGAGGCCGAATATTCGGTTTCGGTTTCGGCTGAAAATCTTGTTTCGGTCGGACCCTAATACTGTCACTAGTTAATTACTATTTCGTCCAGAAAGAATATATAAAAATCCAGAAAGACATAGATCAAATGCGTCTATTTATCTGACCGACAAATCATTTGATCTACGCGTATCAATCATTTTTTGACCTATAAATTATTTAATCAAAGAATCATATGATCAAATTTAATAATAATTTATTTTAGTGGATCCTGGTGGTTATTTGGGTTGTCTCAACTACCAAACATCACTTAATTTCCTCAACCTATTGTAATATACAAATATATGCAAATTGCATTCATTAGCAAATCTTAAAAAACAGCGTGTTGAACCTCGGTAGCCATCGATAATATGTATTTAACCTCTTATATAATAAAGTTATTATACCCCTAAATGGCCTCAGTAGCCGAAAAGGGTTAAAAAAAAATCTTCAAAATAAAGTTAATGAATGTATCTTTAGGAAAATTTAGATTCTGAAAAGTTTGCCCTTTCTAAAAATGATGGCTCGCTACAGAATGAGTCGAGATTTTGATGGAAATACATGTTTTGAGGTGCCCTAAATCCAAAAGAGTGGGTCTCGGTGTGTGAGGGTGTGTCTGCCTGCTGTGTGTAACGATTTGAAGCATGAAGGAAATAAACTCCGAGGTTGAAATTTTATTTTTTAAGTTAGGTACCCATCCGGACAGTTAAAATAAATTTTTGAACAAAATCGGCCAAAAAGTAGGGGAGACTGTTGTACCTTGGACCACTTTTTACATTTTATTTTTTTACGCCAAAGTTTTTTGAAATTATAATACTTGAACAGGATCGAGCCATAGTTTAAACCTTTCAGAACAACATAAGATATTGATAAATTATATATTTGTATAACTTTAGACAGGATAAATTAAAATCTATTGATATGTAAATTGGTCCATGGTACACGATGTTCGTGTACCTTGGACCAGGTTTAATAGACTTTTACGATATCCTTTATAGAGATTAATATACATATTAGGCATATCCAGGCATTCTTATTTAAGCCATTTGGTATCCAAATTGCTTAAATAAAATTATCGGACTGCCTGGGGTCCGAACCCGCGACTTTTGGTATACGAGGTTAGCACGCTAACCTCTACACCAAACCCCAAGGGCCCTACAAGCATTCTTCTTCATCACTGTCCTCGTTATCAGTGGATACAAGGCTTAACGCTTCATCTGAATCAGAGGAGGAGCTTGATTTCTGCACAACACATGCGTTACAACGTCTTGGACCAGCGGTCCAAGGTACACGATGACGTTTGTATCCAAGGTACACGATGGTCTCATTTTAAGCAAAAATGGCCACCTACAAGTAAATACCTAACCAATTTTCAAAACAGAGTGAGCGTTTTACTCACCAAAAATGCGTTATCCACGTAGTCAGTTAGTAGAAATGCTAGTACCAACTTCCCGGAAGCACGGACATTCAACCGACAAACGAAAATTTTACTTTAACTATTAAAATAAGACTTTTGCTACGCAAAACTCAACCTGTGCACTGGTTTGACCACAGTGGTTAAAAGGGATCACCCGGAGTCCGCTAGGTTGCATCACTTACTAGATAAGTGGACTGGTCCAAGGTACACCATGTCCTAGGTACAACAGTCTCCCCTACTAGTATTTTACTGAAGTACTTTTTCAGTTTTTGTCGACTTTCTCAAAATTCGCTGCAAAGATTTTGATTTAAATTCATCAATTAACTATTTTTTAGATGCTCTTTAAAAAGTATATCAGTAAAATCTTTCGTGAGAATTGTTTGAAATACACTTTACTGATGTACGTAGTATTTCAGATCTTTCAAATTCATTGTTTGGCTCCTCCTTCCATAAAGCCAATGTTAAATCTCTATGGGGATGTTCATGTAAATTTCGAATCAAAAGGGGGATCCCTTTTGGAACTTTTTACAAAATTAAAAAAATTTTTTCCAATTCTTATAAAATTTTGTATTTATTTAGAATTCTCTATTGAGTATAAAATATCCAAATATGAGATTAAAATTTGGAAAAATAACCATAGTTTATTTCAAGCAGTCGACATATAAAATACACAGAGCCTCAGTGGCGTAGCGAGGGGAAGGGGGGGGGGGGGGGGGGCAAGGGGGGTCATCATACCCCGGGCGCAACTCACAAAGGGGCGCCAAATGGTTCGCAAAACAAAAAATAATTTTAATGTCAGGGGGAAAAATTTTTCGCGTGACGGAAAAATTAGGTCTACAAAAAATTTGGAAGAAGAAAAAATTTAGCCTTCTTAAAAAAAAGGTAAAATGATTTTAACGGCAGGGCAAAAAATTTTTCGCAGGCAGGAAAATTTTTGAGTTCGGTCCCCCCCCCCCCAGAAAAAATTTTATATATTACGCCCCTGTATAATATTATATGGTTTTCGAAAGGGGGGGGGGGGCGCTAAAAAGGTATTTTGCCCCGGGCGCGAGTTAAACTCAATACGCCTCTGGAAATTTTGAAAGTTGTAAAGTTAACTAAGGTGCTATGGGAAACTAAATACCGAGAGTAAGAAAAGTTGTGTGCTGTGCGTTAATAAACACCAGATTTTTCTTCTCTCTCTCTCTCGGAGTACACTCATCAAGAACGACCCTGTAACTAGACAGTTAATAATCAATGTCTAGTCAGAGACATTTTAAAAAAGGGAATAAAATTAATACTTTGTGAATAAATCTCACGGTGGATGATCACTAAAGACAGTTTTTACAAACAATTTATATGTAAAAATTTATGTCTATGAAGGTTAAAAGGAAATAAAATGCAAAATTTCATTAAATATACTGGATTTAATTTTAATAGGTCAAGCAATTCGTATAGTATAAGTATCCTTGAAACTTGCTAACAAACGATTAGATTGCAATTGTTTTGAGAATCCGAAACGATCAATTTAGGAATTATCATAATCAAAGTAATTAAATCGCTTACGATTGTAAATAGATAGAATCTATCAGTTACAAGTTAATTCAATCAAATGTTTATTTTATAAAGATTATTCGAATCGTTTTTTCTTTTTTTTTCTTTTATTGACTTGAATAAATTTAGTTAAAATTTTATAATTTATCTTCCAATTTGTAATAGAGAAGTTTTTGCCAGAAACCGAATGATTTATAATAAGAATTGAGAGCGAGGGAGGGGATAAAACCCAAAAACACCCGGGTGAAAAAAAAAGTCAATATAAATTATTAATATGAAATGGCTAAAAATTTTTTTTTTTAACTTTTTTAACGGATTTGTTTCGATGTGTGGGGGCTTACGACCCGTAATAATATACAACTCAGCGATAATTTTCATTGATAAGATTTCAATTAAAAAAAAAAAATCATTTTCTTGAATTTTTTTCCTGAGGGGGCACGGGGTCTTTAAGCTCAAATTACGAATAAGACGTTGCTGCCTTAATAATTTAATTTTAAAAAAAATCAGGGAGATTTTATGAAATAATCTTGATAGTTAATGAGAAATCTAATGATGCAAAAATATATGGGTTCCTTAGAAAATAAGTAAGTTGATGATGAATATGGTAAAACATGAACTGTTCAAAAGTTGTTATTAATTTATTACCAAACAGTTCAAAATTTTCTTCCTTGAAAAAATGAACGAGTTGTATGGGACACCCTGTATGAGAAAGTAAAAAAAAGTTGTTCAATTAAAAATCTTATTTGATAAATAACTTGTTAGCCGCATTTTTATTTTCTTTCTAATACATGTATCTGGTATGATTCTACTGAGCATGTATTGAAACAATTAAAATATGGCGCGTTTTTAAATCTCCCTATCGAGAAGAACATTTCATACAAGGCATGATTCGATCAACAAAGCTATGTGTGGTTTAAACAGAATATGCATAATTACCATTTCGATTCAGAGGTGAATACATTATGTTGTGTTTCACAAGTAAATGAAATGTCACGCTATGTCATAGTCAATCAATTCCATTAGAATGTCTTTTCAGGAGACATTCGTGTGCGTTTTGTCATCTGGCTGCCATCTTTCTTAATACTTTTACTTAATCTAGTATAGATGGCAGATTCAAGCAGCGCTTAGATCTCGCGCAATATTTCAACTTTTCTCCTTTCAAATTTAAAAACAACCGGATCGAAGAAAATATGAGGGGGGGGTTTGTTTGTATGTGACTAATTGTGACATGGGGTGGGGGGGAGAAAATCGTCAAAAAAGGCGTTACGTAATATGTGGACGACCCCTATGATAAAATTTCTTAACGCCTTTGAGTTAGGCATATGAAACGCACACTGTGTGGTTTGGGATGCCTAGCTACAAGGCGTTAAGAAGTCAAACTACAATATATGCACTGAGTGGTATATGAAGCCTAAAAAAGCGGGTTCCAGTCTGGGAACAAATTCGCTGTAGAACGAAAAGAGCTAAAAGGTTGAAATTTAATATTTATTAATAGGTTAGCTTCTCCTCTGATATGCAACGAAGCCTTTGAATAAAATAGGCCAAACAGTAGGCTGCTAGTATTTGACTGATGTACAATACTTTGGTAGTTTTTTGATTTTCAATTCAAGTCTAAGAATTACTATAACAATAATGGTCTTATAAACCCTTGTAGGGAAAAAATGCATACATTAATTAGAGTGGAAGGATTTTCTAATTAATATATACTCTGTTTCTACAAATTCAGAAATGCATATTATTAAAGTTAACAAGTAGACCTGGCAAGAAGCATCGGGGAAAAACAAGCCCGTTGTATGCCAGTCGGAACCAATCGGTATAAATGTAAATATTTAAAACAAAACAATAAAGTGAGATGCCTTCAGAAACCGAAATGACTTTTTGAAAAAACAAAAAAATAGATTCTAAATAAATTCAGAAGTCAAAATAAATTGCCCTTAGCGGGGTATCTCAAGAAGTGCCAAATTTTTTTTTTCTTTGGGAAAAAATTTTACCTCTACATTTGACAATTTATACCACCCGGGACGTTATCAACTTCAAAAATTGTTTTTACTTTCTCTTACCTCTATAGAGGGGAAAGTATTGGATTAATGTCAAAAATTCGATGTCGAGATTTTGATGGATATACACGTTTTGAGGTCCTCTGAATCCAAAAAAGTGGTTTTCGCGATATGGTCCGTCTGTCTGTTGAATTGAATTGTCTGTCTGTATGTCTGTCTGTCTGTGAACAAAATATCTCAAGAACCGAGAGAGCTAGGAGGTTGAAATTTTGTATTTAAGTTAGGCACCCCCATGGAACGTGACACGAAGCTTTTGAACAAAATCGACCAAAGAGTACTAGTACTTTACTGATACACTTTTTCAAGTTTTTTCGATTTTCTCAAAATTCGCTCCAACGATTTTTTTTTTTTAATTCAAAAATCAATTATTTTTTAGATTCTCTTTAAAATGTATATTCTCATTTTGACATTGAAATCTTCTGAATACCACTTTACTCTTTTACTCCATAGAAAAGGTAGGAGAAATGGTTGCCATGGTAACAAAATATAAATATTTGCACATATAAATTTTACATCTTGAAAATCGAATGTACCGTACTGTCGGAAACTAAATACATGTCGACACAAAAAATCTGGTGTGACAAGAACAGTACACAACATTCGAATACCGAAGGCAAGAGAAAGTTGTGTGCTGTGCGCCAGTCACACCAGATTTTTTTTCTTTTTACATCCCTGTAATTGGAATACCGAATTGATGACCTATTATTTTAAATAAATTTCATCCCCCATCCTCCCACCACCGCATGGGGGACGAGAAATTTACATTCCTAAACTACATTTTATTTTAAGAAGACAAAATTCCGTCCATGTAAGCCTAATAAGATTTGATCACAGAGTTAGCGGAATTTTTTTATTATTTGTGAAGTTCATTGTCAAAAGTCCTTTTTATCAGCGCAATCTTTTATTAAAACCTGAAGATTATATCTAATCTCAATGGAGTGGATCCCATTAGGATAGGATCAATTTTTGCATTTTTTTAAAATTCAGATTCAATTGAAGATAAGGAATTATCATTTTCCAATTATTTAATTTATATAAATGAATTGTTTATCCTGTTTGCTAAGCGAAACATCAACACGTTCATCAATCATTTAACTTTTTTGTATTTATAATAAAGATTAATTCGATGTGATACATCGAATAGTTGTATGTATAATTAAGACTTATTAGCAAAGTCAAATTTTTCCATTCCTTGTCCAACAGACTATAATCATATTATTATTTCTCCATTTCTTAATTTTTAGATGAAATAAGTATCAATAAGAGATAAACTATCATACCAATTAAAAAAAAATATAGGGCCTATATATAGATCTATATTCAACTTTAAATTCACAGGACTCAAAAAAATGCATAAAAAACTTTTCGGTTATTTGATGATAAAATTTTCTGTTTGGCGTTAAGTCTTTAGAAAACTTTCTGGTATTTTGTAATTAATAAGATTGAAACAAAGGAAAAAAAACTTTTTTAAATAAAAAGCAAGTTTCAAATTAGGTAAAATTAATCGAAAATATTAGATGATATGTTTCCAAATAGACAAAAAACTAAAGTATATTAGTAAAATACTAGTGCCCTTTGGTCAATTTCATTCAAAGCTAGTGTTTTTGATTAATTTTAATTAATTTTCCTATATTGTTTTAAAAGGTGGTAAAGATTGTTTTGGTATCCAAATGGCTTAAATAGAAATATCTGGATCCCCAATAGATATTATAAATAATAACGGCTATCATCAAAGTCTTATAGAGCCTAAGTTTCCGAAAAGACTGTATGAATGTGTGTGTGAGTGTGAATGAGAAAAGTGTGAGTGTTTAAAAAAATAAAAGTAGAGAAAATTAAAATGGATAAATGAAAATTTTAAAATAAAGTCAACACTATAAATTGAATTAGTGGAAATTAAACATAAGATGAGCAATAATTATTTAATAGGGCATTTATATTAAATCGGTTGAAGTAATTTAAGCTATGCTCAGAGTGTGTCAAAATATATTGAATATGTAGCTACTATAAAAATTCATCAACAATTCTAAAAATTAAATGATTCGAGTGAAACAAAAATTTCTTTTAAAAAAATTTCTTTAAAAAAAAAAAAAAGAATATCCGACAAGCTCAGGCGATCCAATACGATTTAGAAAAAGGATCGCTGTTCCGAATCCAGATCCGCGATCCGAAAATCCGATCCAGTTTCTAAAAAAATTATCGAATTAAAATCTAGAACTTCGGCCGAATTTGCACATTTTTAGATGTTTGGATGAAAGATATAAAAAATTTTAAAAGGATTGACAATCCTTCAAAAAGGATTAGCGATCAGACCCTAGTACACCAGAGAGCAAAAATGATTTCGATCAAAATCCTTAAATCCATCCTCCTTTCGATTTGGAACGCGATCCAGATCCAAGATCCTCCCCAAAAAAATGTATACTATGGTACATATAGGTAAGAGAAAGTATTATAAAAAGGAGACGAAAGAAAAATTATCAATTTTTTATAATTGGAGGTTTACTTCTTTTAAATTCGTATGATGGAGTTCACGATAATTAAAACAAAGCATTTTACTTTATTATACAGGAATTTTATTGCCAAACAACTGTTGTGTGAACATTCTCACAGTTTCGGTCCGAAAAGGACCATCATCAGGCCTGAAACATACAAATTGTTCTCTTAAACCTCATGCAACACCGAGCTAATCTTTCTTATGGTTAGCTCGGTGTTCCATGAGGTTTAAGAGAACAATTTGTATGTTTCAGGCCTGATGATGGTCCTTTTCGGACCGAAACTGTGAGAATGTGCACACAACAGTTGTCTGGCAATTCCTGTATAATAAAGTAAAATACTTTTGTTTTAATTGTCCTGAATTCCATCATACGAATTTAAAAAAGTAAACCTCCAATTATAAAAACTAAAGTGTACTTCAAACAATTTTCACGAAAAATTTCACCGGTATACTTTTTAAAGACCATTTAAAAAATAATTGATTTTTGAATTTTAAACAATTTTGGTGGAGCGAATCAAAACATGTATATCCATCAAAATGTCGACATCGAATTTTTGACATGATCGCAATACTTTTTTCTCTTTTATATATTTCATATAATATATCCATATAATATATTCATATAATATATGATAATTATGATTATGACCCTATATTATAGGGTAAGAGAAAGTGACTTCTCTTGGTGTATTATTACTCTTTTTATAAATATTTAGTTTCATAAATATAATCTTTGGCTTAAATAGAAATGCCTCAACCCACAATTTATATATTAATCACAACGGTTATCTTCTAAAGTCTTAAATGGCCTGAGTTGCCGAAAAGACTGTGTGAATGTGAGTGTGAATGAGAAAAAAGTGTGAATGTTTTTTTAAAAAAAATAAATATAATCTTGTAGGCCTGTAAGCTTTTAGTAGACAGTTAGTAAATAACTAGTTAAGTTAATAAAAACCAAACAGGTGATTAAATACTGTTGATAATTTTTTTTTTTTATCTTAATGAGTGAGATATATATTTAATATGACTGATTAAAAAATTTAACCCCTCGAAAATCTCCCTTGAACTTGATTTATTTTCTTATAAAAAAAAAAAATAATCTGAGGCTAAACGAATGGGGTTAAAAATTGATTAAAAAAATCTGGTGTGGCTGGTCGCACAGCACACAACTTTTTTCTTACATTCGGTAATCGAAAGTTGTGATCTGTGCTTGTCACACCAAATTTTTCATGTCGAGATATATTTATTTAATTTGCGCCGATATATTAGAATTCAAGATGTGAAAGAATGGGAAAATATTTATATTTTGTTACCATAGCAACCATTTCTTCTATCTTTTCTATTTAGTACAAGACTAAAGTGATCTTCAGAAGATTTCAATGGAAAAATGAGAATATACATTTTAAAGAGCATCTAAAAAATAATTGATTTTTTGAATTTTTCCACAGAAAAATGCAAATTGAGCATCTGGATGTCTGGGGGATTATGGTCTACTATGGAAAATTTTATAAAAGACCTGGGGAGGGATTCTCTCTCGCTCTCGATAGTGTCAGATAATTATTAAGCTTGGAACCAATAAAAAACTTGAAAGTACATCACATCTATTCTTTCTAACCCCGACAACTCCTGGAGGCAGCCAACCCACAATGAAAATATAAAATCAGGATAGGTGAAAGAGAAGAAAATCCGCAGCCAGTTGTATTTCATTATTTTTATTCCATCCATCTGTCTGAGGGTCGAAACGTCAACACAATGAATAAAAATAATGAAATACAACTTGGCTGCGGATTTTCTCAGACAGATGGATGATTCCAACCGGGATCGAAAAGTCAGCATGATGGAATAAAAATAATGAAATACAACTGGCTGCGGATTTTCTTCTCCTTTTCACCTATCCTGAACTACCTGTATATAAGCCCTACGTATCTAAAAATATAAAATGTCATTCTTTTAACATATAATCGCAATGCCTGCTAGTTCCACCCAGTGGCGTAGCGAGGGGGAGCAAGGGGGGTCATCATGCCCCGGGCGCTACTCACAAAGGGGCGCCAAATTGACCGAAAAACAAAAAATTGCTGGATAATTTTTATTTTTTTTATAATTGATTTCTGGAAAATATATTTTAAATTTAGTGCCAGTGTAATATAATAATTTTGAATGTTTTACATATAATATTATCAAAGTTATATGGTTTTCGAATGGGGGGGGGGCGCTAAAAAGGTATTGTGCCCCGGGCGAGGAGTTAAGCTCATTACGCCACTGGTTCCACCACTGGAAAATTAGTGAGACGAAATAGAAAGTATTGGGTCAAATATAAGACGACTTGAGACTGTCGAGCTCTCAGATATTTATAAATTCTAAAATTTACTGAAGAAGACTGAACTCTAGCCATGAAGATGGTCGCATAGTCGACCGAAACGTCGCTGTAAGTTCTTAAATAAAGAAATTAGCATAGCTGCTCGGTCTTTTATTTTCTACTACATATTGATTCAGCTATTCGCCTCGCTAACATAATTCTAAAACTGTTATACCGGCGGATTAAACTTATAAACGGCTAACACTAGGCTGAAGAAGTGCCTAAAAGACAGACCTAAGCCTTATATGTTGAATTCATCCTGGACATTAAAATTTCTGGACCTGAGACATTTGTTTTATTTATTGATTGGTTATTATAGGGAGTGAAATGTTGGGCTGAGATTATTTTTAGTGGGGACCCAGAATTTTATTAAGGGGGATTTAGGAGAGGAAAGAGATAGTGGCGTAGTCTAGGAGGTAGAGAAAGAAAGAGAGGGGGTAAAATAACAGTTTATTCATTTTTAAGAGAGAGGGAATACAAAATTTTGTTTTTCTTTGTTAAATTAATTAACTTAATAAATTTGATTTTGGAATTCTAACAGAAAATTGATGAAACCGAGCAGGGCGGGATCTAGGGGGTGGGGGGGGGGCGGTGGGTGCATGTGTGCCCCGGGTGGCAGATATCAGGGGCAGCAATTAAAGAAAAGTTTAAAAAAATCTGGTGTGACTGGCGCACAGCACACAACTTTCTCTTACCTTCGGTAATCGAAAGTTATTTATTGTACTTGTAATCACTTGAAATTTTATGTCGACTTCTCTTTAGTTCCCGACAGTACGGTATTTTCTAATTTCAAGTATGTAAAATTTATAAGTTTGGTAAAATATTTATATTTTGTTACCGGTAGCAACCATTTCTCTATCTTCCCTATGAAACACAAGAGTAAAGTGGTCTTCAGAAGATTTTCAATCGCAAAATGAGAATATACATTTTAAAGAGCATCTAAAAAATAATTGATTTTTGAATTTAAAAAAAAATCGTTGGAGCAAATTTTGAGAAAATCGAAAAAAACTGAAAAAGTACATCAGTAAAGTACTAGTACTCTTTGGCCGATTTTGATTAAAAGCTATTTTTCCGGTCCCAAGGGCGTTTAACTTATATATAAAATTTCAGCCTTGTAGCTCAATTCCTTCATGCTTAAAAATTGAACACACCCACCCACCCCACCCACACACGCACCCACCCCACACCCACCCACCCACAGACAGACCATGTCGCGAAAGCCCACTTTTTTGGATTCAGGGGACCTCAAAACGTGAAGATCCATCAAAATCTCGACATCGAATTTTTGACATGAATCCAATACTTTCTCTCTATATATATATTACATATATACATAGGTAAGAGAAAGTAAAAAAGGTAAATCATATGAATTTTGTATAGAACATTTTAAGGAGGGGGCGGCAAATTAAATTTTGCCCCCTTAAAACTCCCTAGTTCCGGCCCTGAAACAAAGCATAACGGCGGGATAGACGGACACTATGCAATTGAATAGATTAC
>JAKCPI010000220.1:0-88999 GCA_023213315.1 Euborellia annulipes
ACGGCTAATCAGATCAGACTAAATGAGATGTCCATTTAGTGCAGAAAGATAACCTCTAATAGAATAAATAAAAAAATCCCGAGTAACTCCAAAATTGGTTTTTTCTCGAAAAACCTCATTTTTTAAGCATATATTGTATATAATGGATAAAGTTTGGCCATAAAGTCAAAATTTTACCCATAAATGACCATTTGGGGCCCTTAAAATGGGAATTTCGAAAATGGCTTCTTTAAATGACGCCTAGGGCCCAAATGTAATCTACATGCCAAATTTCAACTTTCTAGGCCTTACAGTTTAGGCTGTGCGATGATGATGAATGAATGAATTTTTTCCCTAAATTGGCGATTTGGGGTACTTAGGGGCCGAATTTAAAAAAACCCTGAAACACCCAATTTAGATTTTTATCTAAGGAAGGTTTTAGTAAAAAAACCAAATCGATATCTCTTCTGGTTTAGAAATTAATGTAGATCAAAATTTTACCCTTAAATATATTGTTTTTCCCTAAATTGGCGATTTGGGGTACTTAGGGGCCGAATTTAAAAAACCCTGAAACACCCAATTTAGATTTTTATCTAAAGAAGGTTTTAGAGAAGAAACCAAATCGATATCTCTTCTGGTTTAGAAATTATTGTAAAGTCAATATTTTACCCTTAAATATATTGTTTTTCCCTAAATTGGCGATTTGGGGTACTTAGGGGCCGAATTTAAAAAACCCTGAAACACCCAATTTAGATTTTTATCTAAAGAAGGTTTTAGCGAAGAAACCAAATCGATATCTTTTTTTGGTTTAGAAATTATTGTAAAGTCAAAA
Source organism: Euborellia annulipes (assembly GCA_023213315.1). Lineage (NCBI taxonomy): Eukaryota > Metazoa > Arthropoda > Insecta > Dermaptera > Anisolabididae > Euborellia > Euborellia annulipes. The sequence continues at coordinate 812 of JAKCPI010000220.1, forward strand.
TTTTACCCATAAATGACCATTTGGGGCCCTTAAAATGGGAATTTCGAAAAATGGCTTCTTAAATGACGCCTAGGGCCCAAATGTAATCTACATGCCAAATTTCAACTTTCTAGGCCTTACAGTTTAGGCTGTGCGATGATGATGAATGAATGAATGAGTCAGTCAGTGAGTTCTCTCTTTATATATATAGAGATATATATATATATATAGAGAGAGAGAGATTATTATTTTCTCTTACCTATATAAATATAAATATTCATTTAATGAGAGAGATAGAGAAAGTATTGGCTTCATGTCAACAATTCGATATCGAGATTTTGATGGAAATATACGTTTTGGGATCCATGAGAAAAAGTAAGTTAAAATTATCTCTGTCTGTGAACAAAATATCTCAAGACCGCAAGAAAAGAGCTAGGTTTGAAATTTTATATTTAAGTTAGGTACCCCCCCCCCCTGACTCGAAGCTTTTGAAAAATATCGGCCAAAAAGTACTAGTACTTTCTATTTTTTCAGTCATTAGTATCAGACCTGACACGTTGAGGTTACTCTGAGGTGTCACTTTCATGGGAATAATACTGAAGTGGGTTCCCATTTCCTTTCTCAGGAGGAGGAATCTCAAATAGAGTTGAGTAATTCATTGCCATGAGGTGGATTTGAACTCGAGTTCTCTTCAACTCAGGATTATAAGCTTAACTGCTTTATCCCCTCGGCTAATCGCCCTCTCAAGTAGGCCTACCTACTAGTACTTTACTGATGTATTTTTTCATTTTTTTTTTCGATCTTCCCAAAATTTGCTTTTAACTTGGAGGAGTTGATCATCTAATGAAATCAATTTTTTCGTTTCGTTTTTTCTTTTTATTTTTTTTTTAACATATTTTTTTTCTCATTCACACTCACACTCACACATACTTTCACACAATCTTTTCAGCAACTCAAAACGTAGATCTATATATCCATCAAAATCTCGACATCGAATTTTTGACATGAAACTAATACTTTCTCTATATATATTAACATATATATACATAGGTAAGAGAAAGTAAAAAAAAATTAATTATTATTTGATTTAAAATTTTATTATTCTATCTTGAAATGATTTCACTCAGAAAGAAAGCTGCAGAAATAAATAATAAAAATTATAATAACGCCACAGAAGGCGGCCATCACGTCACTTTAGTATGCAGGCTGGTTGCATACGCCCAAGGCTGAACAGCTTCTCTGTTCTTGAAATCTGTTACACGCTGTTTTTACTTAATCGATACTTTATAGTTTTTTTTTTTTTTTTTTTTTTTTATTAGCCTATTCTCCCAAATTTTGCTCTTACAATTTTTATTTTTATTTGATCTGGACAAATGGCGTAGGCTATATACCGAGGCATTAAAAAAAAATATATTTAATCCAATACCATTGCGATTTTTTGGGACCGATTATTCAAATTTTCTGAACATTCATATCTTAGGTTAAAGACTTTATTAATTAAAAAAAAAAATTTTTATATGATAAACAATTGCAAAGTATTTTGGTGGATAAAACTAATAATGGTAATATTAGCTAAAGGTATAATAAGTTTAGATCTGAAACACAGGTCTCCTTTAAAATGTTTTGCAATTATTTTTCATATAAATTTTTTTTTTGAATTACAAACTCTTTAAACTCAGAGATCCATGTTTAGAAAATTTGGATAATCGGTCCCAAAAATTGCGATCATATTGAATTTTTAAGGAATATTTGCTAAATAAGTTCTTATTTTATTTTGCCCATAAAGGACCAGTTAAATATTTATTATAAGACGGGGTGATTTCTAAGCTTAGCTGCTTATCCTCTCCGCTAATTGCCTTTTCCCATCAAAAATTAGCGATATTCATTCTTCAACTTTTTTTTTTTTAATACAAAATTAGCATATATATTTTAAGCTAATAAAATGTTTGTCTCCTAGGAAAAGAACACTTTAAAATTGTTTTATATTAATAGAAATAAAAAAAAAAAAAAAACTTTGCACTCTCTTGAAATAGCAAACCATTTGAAAGAGTTAGAAAGAGGGAAAGAAAATGCCCCCCCCCCCACTCACTTCCGTGAATTAATATAATTTATTCAAGTTGGTAAAAAAAAAAGAAAAGAAAATCGAGCAAAGTTTTCGAATAAATTGCCAATTATGCAAGGGGCGGAGGCGTTATCTTGATAGCTCCGATTTAAAGACAGAGCGGAAGTTTGTTTTTGATGTCCAGAGGAGGTTATTAGCATTGCAAGTTGACGTTCCGTGCTAATCAAATTTTTTTAAAGAAAAATTAGAATTACATTTAAAATACTATTAAACTCTTCTTGAAAGATATATGAGAAAGATAGGTTTAATATATCATAGAACAAATAAGTTGGCGATCTTTTTTATTTCCTGAACCCATAAAGCAATTAAAAAATTAACTTTCGCTTCCTTCGAAAGATTTATATTTTACTAACTTGAAAATTATTTTATAAACTGTAGATTACTAAATGGGCACAGGTAAAAATTGGTAATATCACATTTTACCTCTTATCAGGAAAGGTTTTGAAATATTGTTTTTTTATTGTATTTCTCGAATTTCTTATTATTGTAACTTAATATAATTTTTTTGAATAAATCTCATGATCATAGGCCCTGATGAAGGTCGAGATTGACGAAACGTCGGTAAATAAAAATAAATAAAATATTTTTTTATTTAATCTATTAGCTGTAAAGTTCCTGCGAATCCTGATTATAGGCCTAATATTACATAAAATTAAATTAAATTTCGTAAACTGTAATTCTTCTGAAAAATGCACATGTCTTGAATATATATTTAACCCTGGGTTTATCTTCAACCTTTTACCTCTACCAATATTAATGCCTAGACTAGTTGGAATAGTAAAATTTATATATTTATTTGGGAAGCGTGGGTGTACATGTATTCCTAGATACCTTATCCATAAACTCCCAAACTTTTTACTCAAAAGCATAAGACTTTATCTCAATGTTTTTCTAAAATTTACTTCAAAATAAATTTAGATAAAACAACTACGATGACGATAATAATTTACCAAAATTTTACTTGAAAAGTTTTCCAATAAATATTCATTTCAACCTTTAAATTGATAAGATCACTGGTGGATTCTAGGGATTGGGAGATGGTGGGTGTTATAACTGTAAATTATTAAATTCTCCCCTCCCTCTCATTATCAATCTGCTAGGTATTCAGTTAATAAATTACTTGATTAATACAAATTTTAAGATAGCAAATTTGTGAGATATGTTTGTGCTTAAGATTGGGCAAAATTTTACCCCCTGGAGTCGAACCAGGACCTCCACGCTTTCGCGGCGGGTGGACTACACTCAGGGCTGGGCAAAATACTCAAAAAGAAGTATTTGAAATACAAAATACTCAAAAAAATGTATTTGAAATACAAAATACTTAGAATTCAAGTATTTGAAATACAAAAAAATATGTATATTTATTTGTTCATGTGTTTGAAATACAAAATAAAATACAAAATACAATGGCGGGCTTTTTAAAAATTTAAAATTTTACTATCTAAAAATTAACACTTAACTAAAAATATAACAGCGATTTATAACTCCATTACTCTAAAGTGAAGATGGTAAATAAAACAAAAGGTTTTTAAGAAAGTACAAGTTTTAATCAAAAAATTATTTATTTTTTACATGGAAGGAAACGGTGAATCAAACCAGCCTGTATTGGACGCCTCTCAATTTAATTTGCAGATATTTCGACCGGCATGACGCCTGGACATCATCAGTACAGAAAAAATGATTTTTCGGAGGGCCCGTGTCAACCAATATGTTATAAGATATTCGCTTCTCTGAGATTTCAGAGAAGCGAATATTTTTTAACATATTGGTTGACACGGGCCCTCCGAAAAATCATTTTTTCTGTACTGATGATGTCCAGGCGTCATGCCGGTCGAAATATCTGCAAATTAAATTGATGTGAGAGGCGTCCATACATGCTGGTTTGATTCTCCGTTTCCTTCCATGTGTATATGATTCAGCGAAAAATCCTAATCATAATTTATTTTTTTATTTATTGAAATTTTTTTGATATATATATATATACACTACCGATCAAGGAAATTGATCCACCCATGAAAAATCAATTGGCCAGCTTATAAAAGAGCCACAGCTTGGGCAGCCTTAACTGGAGCAGTATCCATTATTATTATAAAAAATCTATATAAATAAGGATAAAGTATCCCTGTCAAGCGATAGAGTGTACATTTTATGGAATTTTTGATTTAATAAGAATATAAAATTAAAATTAATTTTATATTCTTATTCGCCTTGTTTAGTGTAGTCTACACTAAACAAGGCTCTACCTAGTTAACTAATATTTTAAGACACTACATGGTTTATTCTTGTTACAGGTTCAGAATCCAGACCCAGCTGGCTATCCTGTTCTATCATAGTCACTAAAGCTGAGAAGCCGTTCCTGTCAGACATGCTTTGAGCGCTGGTCCTTTTGAATTCCAGATTTTCTTCATTTGGTAAGTCCCTCTTGCAATAATTAGAATTTCAATTTATTTTTTTTAAATTTAAATATATCTCCTTTATTATATTGGAATCTTAACACTTTTGATCTCGAATTATTGTGTTTATAACAAAGACCAACTAAATCTTTTTTTTTTTTTTAATGCGACATTTTATTAAATTGCAATCAAGTCATCACACTATTTAATTTAAATAAATACTGTACCATTATTTATATCTACTTATCAAGTTAAAATAAAATTGCTATTATAATGTGTAATTGGATAATGGAATCGATTTTAATTTGCTTAAATATTTTATTTCATCAATTATTTATTTATGCCCATTTTAAATATTTAATTAAATAACCATTGGCGGAAAATAGAAATTTGAAAACAAATTAAATTTGAATTTTTGTTTGAGAAAAAAGCAAAGTAAGTGAATTCAATTTAAAAGACAAGACACCAACAAAATATATTAAAAAATCGTAGAGCTCTTATCATGATAAATTCCCTAGAGTTATCACCCAATGGGAAATACTCCCAGGATTTGTACGGAAATCCATTTCTTCATCACTCATCTATCTTACTCTCAATATAATATGAACATCATTTAAAATTTTTTTTCCAAAAATATTTCTCCATATGTCAGTCTAGTTATGAAATGAGTATTCGTTCAAGTGGTCGTCTTCTTCTTCTTTTTTTTTTTTGAAGAGGTCACCATAACTCTGCTTGGACAGGTTGATGGTTGAGGTGTGGGGCAGGAGGTGGAGGGTTATATAGCTCGAACGAAAGGGACGTTAAATCCCTTCGAATCCCATTCGCTTTTCTTCCACCCTTTCAGTTACCAGACCAATGACAAGTTTTTTCGATCTAAAATTCCGTTGACCTGTCAGACTCAAACTCTTTCTATTTCATTCATATTTTATTGTTAAAAATCTCGTAATAAACATAATATTACATAAATAAGAAATTATATATAATATTTAAGATTTATATATATCGCGTAGGTAAGCCGCGAAACGGAAATTTATATAATTAGATATTACTTCATGTACCCGTAAGGGCACACTGAGCGCAAATCGGTGGATCCGTGGTTCGACTCCCGGCGGCACACCCTTATATCTTTTTTCGGGTACATGAAGTAATATCTAATTATATAAATAATATTGCATGTTTCATCTTACAATAAACTTATTGCTTCACTAGCAAAAGTGTCATGATAGTGCGATGACACCAGAAATATTTATAAATGCTAATTTTTATAACAAAATAAGAATTAATCTTAGTTCTGTACCAGTAATTGTGGATTATTTTTGTAATAATTAAAATAATACGAAAAATATTACTATCTACAATAAAATACAAGTTTTCGGCATTAGGTGATTTATTTATTTTGATAAAAAAACATCTAATCTAATAGGTTCATTATAATTAATTAAATGAAAAAAATAAAAATCTGTAGTGATTGAAATATAACGCTGCAGTAAGCCAGTGCGCTAAATCCATCTCTTTTATGATATTCATTATATTAGAACATGAATAGCAATAATATAGGGTCATATATAAAATTATATTTAAATATAAACAATGAATATTTATCCCAATTTTCTTCTAAATCATTGAACAAGCGAACAAACTCTACTAAATTGATAATTTAATGATTAAATTATACCAATAATGTTGGTAATTTTTCTTTGAAGCGTATTATCACCTATCAAGTATGCAAAATGCAATTTCACACCAACGAAAATATATTATAGCAAGCACATATAGGAGCCACACAACCTCCCCGGTTCCATCAAAATGGGAAAACTGCGGTGGAGTGTAGTTGGGTTGGGGGTTCTTGGTCTAGATAAGTCGACACAAAGGGCTTCTGAGTGGTGCCGCAGGCGAAACACCCGGAACGAGAAACCCGTTAACGGGCAGATGAAGTGCTACGATGGGTGGATTTCAACCCTTACCACCAATTCACCCTCCCACCCCAAAATCTCACCAAAGATCATACTAATTCATCTGAGTTACAATAATGATGATAATAACCTTCCACTTGAAGAGTGAACACTACTCCAGTCAGAGGAGAGAGCCTTTATTCTCGCTAGAACACCAACAACATTCTATGAAATGAATTTCGAGCTCGTCTGTTATCTCTCTCTACTGTTAAGTTGTTGAGGGATAAAAAGATCCAATTATCCAAGATGCTAGCTTAGAAATCAAACACAGAAGATGTTGATGTGCTCGGCTTGTGTACACCTTTATTATAAATTTTATAACAAAAATAACCCTTTTCTCAACATTTTTTTTTTTGTAATAGTATAATTCAATAAATATTCATTGTTTATATTTAAATATAATTTTATATATGACCCTATATTATTGCTATTCATGTTCTAATATAATGAATATCATAAAAGAGATGGATTTAGCGCACTGGCTTACTGCAGCGTTATATTTCAATCACTACAGATTTTTTTTTCGTTTAATTAATTATAATGAACCTATTAGATTAGATGTTTTTTTTATCAAAATAAATAAATCACCTAATGCGCTGTGGCTAATATTCGCGCTTCCCCTTATTGTTAGACTAATCCGCGCCTCACAGTTTGGAAAACGTTGAATTATAAAATTTTGATCTGCTTGATAAAATAATTTTTTATTAAATTATAAGATTCATTGCTCTTTTGACCCCAAACACCTATAATTTTGTCCTGATTACTTGAAAAATTCCACAAGGGGTGGGGGAAGGAAAAAATGTAATTAACTTCTCTTGATTATAAATTTGACATTTTCCCCGTGTTGTGATATGTGTTGTGATATATAGCCATATCCAAAAAAAAAAAAAAAGAATTCCACGTAATATTAAATGAAGTGAATGAAAATTTTTTTTCCAGCTGAAAATGGGCCATAGCAAAAAATAATAAAAACGTATTGGATTTTATTGAATTTTTTTAACCATTAGCCCGTGAATATTTGATCGGATCAAAATGAATTTGTGTAAAAATTCTTTTCAAATATTTTAGGGGTGAATAATAAAATAAATTTAAAACGTATTTGTGCTATATGATTCAACTCTACTTTTTTTAAGGATATTAATCAATTTATTTAATTGGTTTATTCAATATAAGCTTTTTTTTTTTAAATAAATTGACCTGGAATTGTTTTGAGATTCCATTTGAATAAAAAATATTTAAATAGCTTCAAAGAGCGAGAGAGAGATTGAAGGGCTTTGAAAATTTCCATTGGTAATATTCCTTAAAAGGATTACCCCAGCGGAAAGGAACAAATGCAAAAAAATGTGATTTTTTTCTTAAAAAAAAAAAAAAAAAAAGAAATATATATATATATATATATATATATATATATCATTGATTATATGACGCCTACGCCTCGTGAATATTTTTTTTTATTTATATATCTCTATAATAAAAGGAAATGTCTCGGTCTCTGTAAACAATTTGTTTTTTTATGTATCGACCCTTTTCTCTTTCCCTTTTCTTTCTTTTTCCATTTAATTTTCAATAATATTTATTAAACATGGAACTTTGAAATGAAATGGAATGAAATCCCTCAGGGTGGCAAAAAGGAAACGAAATACGGCCCCAGTGAGAGGCTGAGAGGCTCAGATGTCTCTTGTGTTTATATAGATCCTTTAGATGTGCGATGAATTAATAAAAACGTTATATAGTAGTTTTAATTTTTAATTTAAAGATTAAAGATACATTAGGGCTAAAATAAGGAGAGCAATTTTTATGAGTAATTTCCCGTCTTCGGCGAACTTACCACCTATTCAAGGGACTAGGCTACTTTTTCACTTTATTTATACTAATTGAAATAAAGCAGGATATAAAATTTCATTAAAATCGAATGAAAATACATTTTTAGAGAGAGAAAGGGGAATATTAAACTTTTTCTTTAAATATTTCAGAGAACACTTCCGGCTACTATTCCCCCATAGGGGTCGTTCACATATACATAAGTTAGGGGTGGGAGGGGTCTGGATAAAACGTTATTAATTGTGACATGGGGATCCAGGGAGGTTTTAACAATTCCAAGTTGAATTTATAAAATTAAAAAAAAAAAGTCGAATGATTTTCACAACAGGGAAAATGGAGTGATTATTTGAGCCACGAGGGAAAATTTACTTAAAAAAAAAAAAAAAAAAAAAAAAGGTAAAATTATACGAAATTTGTATAAGAATTTTTACTCGGGGTGGGGGGAGGGGTAGTTCTATGTCGTGACATAATATTTGTAGGGGGGTTTGTTTTTATGTGACTAACTGTGACATGGAGTGGCGGGACTAGAAAATCGTCAAAAAACATACGTAATATGTGAACGACCCTATAATAATTAACAAAAATTTATTTAAACAAATTATCGGAAATTATGAAATAAAAAGTGTAAAAAAATATTTTTAACTTAATTTATCCATCCTCTTGTGTTGCCCTAGTTACCCAACCCTACGAGAGGCCCTCTACATGAGGAACTCACCAAAGTCAGGCTGCAAAGCTTGTTTATTAATAGGGGAGAGAGGGTAATGGCGCTCACTGGGTAATGGCGCTCACCCCTGTATCTCTGTCAAAATAAAACTTAGCAAATCGCCACGGAGCGTGAAATGCAAGGGGAGGGGGTCTCTAACAGGCAACAATGCAAAAGGACAGTCAGCTTGCGTCATGTGACCGTGAAGTGAGTTTCTTCGTTTGTGGCCGCACTGATCTAATTTTCGGTGTCGTGGTTTTTGTCGATAAGTCCAAAATTTTAATGCTTATTAAATTTTTAATTTTACTTTTCTGACAGTAAAACTATTCTATTCTGTGATAATGTAATCAATTTTCAACAATTGCAAATGATTTTTTTTTTATTTCAAATTAATTATAAAACTACCGTTTGGGGTAATACCGCTCATCTGAGCGCCATTACCCCTTAGAAAGTTTTCAGACTGTGAAGATGAAGAGCAGCTTTGTGACGATGACAGTGATGATGAATTGAATGTGGATGATGAAAATTATAACAAAAGTATTATTTGCGAAGAAATTGGAAAAAATAACGAGTTGTGGTATTGCTGCACCATCTGTGGAATGTGGGCTCATGCTATGTGTTCAGTGTGGGATTCGCCAGATGGATATATCTGTGATTTATGTGTCCAAAAAATAAAATATTTCTATTTCTAATTTGTGTTACCTCTAATAATAGTAATTAGTTTATATTATAATTATAATAATTGAAGTTGATTTCACATCGAAGACTTTACTCTATTTGTTATATTGAAAAAGGCTAATCTTACGTCCAAATGGGAATAATTGATGCTAATTTGTGATTATAGACTTTACTTTTATTGTATAAGATTGATCTCATAAATATTTCTTTAATTAAAATGTATCTTACATGTTATATTCCAAAAATACATTTGAGCGTTATTACCCCATGCCCTGAGCGGCATTACCCAAAGCCAGGGGCAATGCCGCTCAAACATGTTTTTTTAATATTGTTTCCCTACTACTAATAGGGCAAAGATATATGCTTTTGGTGTTAAATTGTTGATTACTCGATAATTAAAGACTTTATTACCCATCTTAATTTGGATTTATAATAAATGATTTAAAAGATACACCATGTTTTCCTTAAGTGAACGCCATTCCCCCCTCTCTCCCCTACTTATTTAACTATAATTAAATATTTTTCAATTCATATACCCGAAAAATTAAGGGTGTGCCCCCGAGAGTTGGGGGGGGGAGCGGCCCACATACAAGATATATATAATATCTTAAATATTATATATAATTTCTTATTTATTAACTTATTTTACTAGTTTTTTTTTTTTTTTTTTTTTTTTTTAATTTTAATTTTGCTCCGTGCTTTGTTAATTCAAAAGGATCTGGATTATAAAAAAAAAAAAAAAAAAAAAAAATAGATAATAAATAGATAATTTATTAATTTTCCGATATCTAAATATTGTTTAAATTTATTTCTATCATTTTTTATTTATTTCTAGCTTTTTTTTTCACTTAAAATTCTTTATGAGTAGGTTACCTAATATTTTAAGAAATAATAAATACATTCCCGATTCCCAGCTGAAAACAACAATTGAATAAATACATAATTAGTGTTAGCGAATTGTCTATCTCTTTGCAATGCCTTTGGTCGCGTGAGTAGGTGTGCCTTTCTCCGGTCTCTTTTCTCAATCTCTGACTCTTCTCGAAAAAAAATCAAAGAGTAATGTGAATAACTAGTGAATCTTGACAAGTGTTGTGCTCTTTCTCGTTAATTAATTTTAAATATTCCAAGGTATGTAATTAAATTCAACCTTAAATGATTTGTTCTAAATTAAATGAACTTTAAAATGAATATAAAATTTATTAAATCGATCATGCCGTTGAATTTAGGTGACAAAATTTGACACTTCATAACCCTATAATTTTAATTACTTTCTTTCATACATTCTTTGAATCACAAGTCATTTAATTTATTAAACGAGCAATGATGCTGATGATAATGTTCATTTTATTTCCATCAAAAAAAAAAAAAATGATACCATCCCTCATATTAATTACACACTATATTTGTTTTAAAAAGTGAAAATAATTATTTAATAATTAAAAAGTGATTGATTATTAGTGGAATGAAAAAGCAAATAAACCTGATTTCCATGATTACTCTTTGACATTCCTGCTGGAGGTATTAATATTTTTAAAATGTTTAATTTTAATTTTTCAATAAGTAATAATTTTTTTAATAACATTGAGTCCATTTGTCATGAACCTTCGGTTTAACATATATTTACTATAAATAGGCTATAATATATATTGTTCAATGCATCAGATTGTCACTTTATCATAAATGACCTCCAGGGTTCTCTCATTTTTATTACTTTCTCTTATTTTTATAATAAAATAATAAATGAAATTTCCTGGAATTATTAGCTTTTATTAGTTTGCTTACCAACTTATTTGAATGCATGCTTTTAATAACATTTTGTTTTCTTATTAATTCTTTAACAAATTCAAATTAATTCAAATAAAGTTAAAATATATTAATAAATATAGTGGGATGACATCTCATTGGCTACTAATGTATTATATCTTAACATTTCATGTTTATAGTCTATATATATATTTTTGAAATTTTTTTCTCCCTCCTTCCATTAAGTTTTCTCAACAAATATAATCTATATGAATTTATAGATGACATTGTCTATTTATTATTTATTCTGAATTTTATATTTGGCTACCAATTAATTACCCAGATGTCGAAGGATGCCTTAAACCAAAATAATAAAATAATAATGATAATAAATTTTTTTTTTTTTTTTTTCTAGAAATCAACTGAGAATCAACATAAATCCATGCAGAGCGGTCGCTATTAGTCTTGCCAGGGATCGTAATCCGAGAGCTACTTGAAGAATGGTTGAAGGGAGGATTTGTTCAAGTTCGACGGAGTCAACATGACAAGCTGATTCCTGAAGGTAGTAGCAACATCAAAGGCCTGTATGAACATTTACGTGAGCGTAGAGTGAGATAGATTCTCAATCCATTCTAAATATTTTGATATTTTGACATAGGTGCATGGATAGGATGTTATTAATAAATCTATTTCTTCCATTTCAGAGTCCCTGTCTTTTAAATAATTAAATATTTCAATTCAAAATTTTTAAAATAAAAATGAAATTTTTTTCCAAAATTCATTTCATTTTACTTTCTCTTACCCTATATATGAAATATATATAGAGAGAAAGTATTTTGATTTAAAATTTGATCAAATCCTTTAAAAATTATTAGAGTGTTCCTTTATATCTCAGTTTCACTGATTAATTTTCGGTTAGAGAACTTTTAAAAGATATTTATTTCACTAAAAAGAGGTATATAGGCCAATATATATGCTACATACTTTTTTGAAAGATAAATAAACTGGAAAAATTGTAATATCTCTTAAATGGTTTATTTTAGAAACATAAACATGATATATATACCTTCTAGCTAAATATTTTTTAATGAATATAATGATTAAATCACAATTTTGAAAATATTACTTAATTTCGTTCTGGCTTTCTCACTATATTATTTCATATATAGATGAGAAAATAGAATTAAAAAAAGCATCAAAAACATTAGTTAACTTTAATCTCGAAGTTTTAATCTCGTGTTTTCCTCCAAACAAGAAATCATCAAATTGTATACAGATATTCATCTAAAATTCCAAAAGATGAAGTTCTCTTTTATATTGTAAAAATATTTTATTTTAATTTGGTTTCATTTCGACCGTGTTTACCTTGGAAAATAATTCTTTTTACTCATTATTGGTGCCAGAAGTGTCGGATTCGTGCATCTCGAATTAGAATTAGATTGTGTCGCTGAAATGATTGATCATATTTTTTTCATTTAGAAAAGAGAATAATCGTCCTAAAAGAAGAAGTTGTAAAGGGTTTTAACAATAAACAGAGTTAACTGTAGGCAAGAGAGAAATAAAGTCTAAATGGCTTAGCTTAAAGGCAGACATAGTTAGAGTATCAGGAATAAAGCGAGAACAGGGGAGTAGTCGTCGATTTGCTCAACATATCCTCGATTAATGTTTAATAAACACACATAGAGGGAGAGAGAAAGAGCGGATGTTGGTCTTAGAGGGAGAAAGGCTTTAGTGAGATCTCAGGTTTCCCCCAATAACATGTAAACACTAAGCCATTTTTTCTCTGTCAGCTCATCTAACATTGTAAGATGGCAATTGCCAGCTGAAGGGTTTCCAAAAAATAAAAATAAAAACCTCAACAACTGTGTAGCTTTCCCCAAAGACAACACAATTTGAATAAGGTGATTAATTAATTACGAATTAGATACAGGGTCCGGCAGGGAAGTATGACGTTTTAAAAAAATCATAACTCGGAGAATTTTCAATGAATTCAAAATTTTATTTTTTTAATAAGTAGGTAAGGATTTGTTATTTCGTATTCATATCAAAGAAAAGGTTTTTTAACATTCATGTACGAAAAATAATGTACTCTAAGTGATGTCTGTTCTTTTCCTTTCAGAGTTGACAAGGCATGATATTGACATTGGAAGTAGAGTCTTTTTCAGCAAGAAGGGTGGCAACTTATCACACCTCAAGGAATTCTATAGCATTTTTGAGAAAACATTTTCCAGAACCTCTCATTTCATTGCTAGGGGAAATCGAATGGCCTCCACGATCGCCTGATCTTCTTACACCATGCTATTTTTTCCTGTGGGGGTACCTAAAGACGCATATTTATGAAACCACGGACCCTTGATCAGCTGGGCAATGCGATTCCGGGCAACATGTTGGAAGGATGCATGAACAACTTCTCAACTTAACTTCAGGTGTGTGGAAAAGATCGGACATCACTTACTGTTAGATGACATTATTTCCGTACATGAATATTTTTTTAAACTTTTCTTTGATATGATTACGAAAATCCAAAACTATCTATTAAAAAAAAAAAAATTTGATTTCATTTAAAACTCTCTGAATTATATTTTTTCAAAATCCTTCCCTGCCGGATCCTGTATTTTCTTCAGGTTACCAATTTAACAATTTATTTGAAGGAGAAAATACAGGTGGTTTTTAATGTTGAAAATTTCAGAAACCATTTAATATAGCGCGCATAATTTTATACTTTTTTGCTTGTTTGCAACTGATGAATCGTAAAATCAATTATAGACGAGCCCATAATATTTGTTGTCGTTACAAATGCTAACTATCTTATTCGAAACATCACTACGTTTTATGAAATTATCTAACAAAAATATATTTAACATAACATGACTTTTTTTTTGAAAAACATTCGATAATTAGCATTTGTAGCGACTGTATATTTATACAATTTCCGCATATTTCGAATTCGAAACGACCTACCAAACTAAATGAAAAAGATATTAGAAATATTGAACTGCTATTTTTGATTTTTTTAAATGTTCATAACCCTTTGAATGGCAAATTTTAATTCAAGCCCCCCATCCCTTCAATTCCCTCTGTCCAATTGCCATTTAATTTGACTTCATGAAAATTTTTTTAACCCCTTCTTCCTTGGCATTTATTAATTAAAATAATCAACTTGACTAGTGATAAAGTTATCATTCTAATGGATAATAAAACTCCCTCTCTCTCTTGTACCTTAAAATTATCATAAATTTTATTCAAATGAAGGGAAACCAAATAATTTAGCCGAACAACTTTCCTTAATTTTTATGATAGCTATTACAATAAAACTATCATTTCATTTTGTTTATCAAGCTTATACAAATAGAATCAATAAATTTTTCTACTCACTTTTTAATGAATCCATTTCACTCCCTGGACTAATCGCAATAAATAAATTTATACATTTTAATGAATTTTTTTTACATATTTTTATAAGGGTGGAATAGAAATTTAAATATATTCTAATTGAGCCATAAACAATTATCTTATCATATCTTATCTTATCCATTACTTTTAAACGATCATTTGTTTGTTTGTAAGCACATCAGTTCTCGAAAACGGCACTAACGCTTTTTTTTTCAAATTTAAAATATATACTATTTCAGCCACCAATATGAAATTGCACTAGGTCTCATCTTTAGGAAAATTCGGCTACTAGTACTTTACTGATGTACTTTTTTTTTTTAGATTTTTTTCATTTTTCTCGAAATTCTCTTCAATAATTTTTTTCAAATTTTAAATATTTCCTATTTGCGATATACAAAACAAACTACGATTGATCCTGTCTTTGGGAAACCTTGAGTACTAGTACTTTACTGGTGTACTTTTTTAGTTTTTCCCAATTTTCTCAAAAGCAAAAACCACTGAGCTCCAAGCTCGGTCATCCAGGAACTATTTATGGAAAACACAAGTAATGTTTCGATCCTATTTTATTATCTGACCTAAAATGTATATACTCTATATTTTATTGTTATTATTTCATTGTACTATACTCTTTGTAAATGGATATTAGTCTGTAAAGAGGAATGAATAAATAATATATATCTTCAGGCCTTGTTCCCATAGAGCATAAGTTGTTACATGAGAAATTTTCTTTTTTTTTTTTTTTTTTTTGCTTAAATAACAAGCCTGGAGATATAGGCTATAGGATCGAAACGCTTTTGTTTTGAATAAAACAGTAAATAATTGTAGATAGTTTAATTAAAATATTTTTTAAATTTTTAGTCGACACTTGTCCTATATGTAAATGTTTCATTCTTATTAGTCGACTTTCCTCCGAGTGAATAATGGATTAATTTAGGATCGATTTTTTTAAATATAATTAGCCTGATAAAGCTCCATTCTTATTTACCTCACAATACACCAATTACATTAAATTATTTAATAGGCCTACTCTTGAAATAAGGATTATTGAAAACGCCTGTAAGTAGGCAATCCTGAGCGAGCGTTCAAGAGTTGAGTGGTCCCTCCATCCCCTTCCAATGGGTTACCTTTCCTAACCAAGAGAATGTTCAATAAAGTCTCTCCAAAAAACGCAATCGTCAGTTCCTCTTGTAGGCGAACGTACAATTGAGCTTTCTGAGCGTTTGATACTTAAACCAGCGGTTATCAAAATAAGAGAACTTTTTCAGGAAAAAACGCCATTTTATTTTTACGATGTCTTTCAGCATTTCATGCCATTTAGACACACTCATTGGTAGTCAATATAAATTCAATAAATTTTAACGCTTACAACAGTAAGTGAGTTTTACGTGAGCTGTCCATTAAACATTCATTACATTTACTTTTTAATTATTTCCATTTTTTTCAAAATAGATATTTTCATATCTTGATATAAAGAGATGTTTAGAAATAATTTATAAATTTAAAGTTGATGACAAACAAGTCAAGTTGAATAAAAGCATTTATTAATTGAAGAAGAAAAAAAATACGATGTCATAAAAAAAAGATTGTTAGAATTTTCCGCAAACGCCATTACTGCTATCCTCTCTCTCTTCTTCTTATATATATACTTAAAATTGTTATACGCTTGGTTAAGTTGTCATTTCAATTCGTATATTCCAAAATTTTTCTTAGGATAAAATAAGTTATTTTCTACTGTAATTTTTGACTTTTTTCATTTAGACAGAAAGTAAGATAAATATTAATGATAAACCAACCTTTTAGATTCAGATGTTCGCAACTTGAAAAAATGTTAATTAGGTAAATTAAAACTAAAAAACACTCAATGATATATTTAAATATATTATATTATTAATATTTATTATTAATAATATCAGGGCCATATTTCTAAATAGGCTAAGAAGGCTGCAGCCTAGAGCTGCAAAAATTTTCAATGGCGGGCAGTTTTTTTTTAAAGTTAAGATAAAATGAAGTAATTCAGACGTTAATATTTTCCTTACGAATTTTAGTATACATTTATCGTATAAAACATTGTATAAAAGCAATATATTAAGGAAATATGAACTATAGAAGGGGCGGCAAATTTACTTTAGCCTATAGCCAATATACTCTTAAATCCGGCTCTGAGTAATATATGTAAACACTTGATACTTGTTAGTCAAATTATACAAATAGTTCTGAAGATGACATATCACATGTCGAAATAAGTATCAAGTATTTATACTATAGCCACTTCCTGTGAATAGTGTGTATGTGCCTGTCAGGGCGCTGATTGGCTAGAGAAAAAAGAAGCGGAGTTAGAGAGGGAAATTTAAAACTTTAAAATTTTGCAATTTCTCGTCTTCGCCGAAAGCCGGCTTTACCACTTGTTCTGTATATTGAAACATATCACCTTGTGTTTTTATTTTTACTTAATTAAATCACCTATATATGTTCGTTTCTAAAAGGTTCCAACTAGCTTTTTAGTTGAAGAATTGACTGGTATTTTTACCGGTATCTGGGTCTTGCTTGGCATTGCTTAGGTTTCTTTCTGCATTTTTGTTAAATAGGCCTATTTATAACAAATAAAATCGTTGTTAGGCCTACAGATTGAAATTCTTGTTTTAATTTTATTCTCTTTAATATTAAATTTTTTGTAACAAATTCAAAAATACTAGTTTATATTTTCCTAAAATTCATTTAAAACAATTTAGATCTTGATAATTAAATTTAGCACTAATGCGATTTATTGGAAATCTTTCATCCTTGAACATAAAATTTTTAACATCGTTTAAATGAAACCTATCTTCAGGCCATCTTTAGATCAATCTTTAATATTCGAATAAAATTTTGAAATGGAAATTTCTTTATTATAAACAATTATTCTATTGAAATTAATAAAATACAAAATATTGAGAAATATGAAATTTTTTTTATCTAGAAGGATAAATAAAAGGCTAAATAGCTATGATTATTTCTTTATTGCATTCAGCCCCACACCGATGTTTCCGTCGACTATGCGACCATGTTCATGAGTAACTCGACGCCTGTCCTCTCCATTTCCTTCTCAATCTTCTAACGGTAGTAGATGTATCAGACTAATGTCTTTTCTGAATTTGGTATGTAAGCGAAGTGATATGCAGCAGGATAAATATTCAGAATTTAGAAAAGGCACTGTTTGAAGATTGAAATGGAGATGGAGAGGGCAAGCCATGAAGATGGTCGCTTAATCGATCGAAACATCGCTATGGGCTCGAAAGCAATAAAGAAATAATCATAGCTGCTTAGCCTTTTATTTATCCTGCTACATATTGATTCATTTGTTTTTATCGTTCGATTGAACCTATTGAAAATTAATTAAGATCCTCAAAGCAAACTTGCATTTTTTTTTTTGTTTTGTTTTTTAAATCCTCTTATAAGATTAATATTCATAAACGAATAAATCAATCATCTTAAAATTCATTTATAATTAAGATAAATGATCAAACCCTATTTTAATTAACTCATTTTGATGACATAGTCTTTTAGAAATTATTTTTAATAAACAGTGTGAAAAATATTATGAGAAAATTTTCCTATCTTTTACATTTTTTATTTCTAAACCTTTTTTTTTTTTAAATACTCACACTTTTTCCTCATTCACACTCACACTCACATTCGCAGTCTTTTCGTCAATTCAGGCCATTGATGATAATCGTTATTTGAATATATATGCATTTGGGACTCATGCATTCTTATTTAAGCTATTTGGTATCCAAATGGCTTAAATAAAATCATCGGACTACCTGGGGTCCCTTGATATACAAGGCAGGCACGCTACCAACTACACCAAGCCCGAGGCCCTTTTCTAAACCTAAATTATTATCTCCCTTTATTTCATTGTTGGTTTACTGTTTTTCTAAGGGCCTGCCTACACTACCAACCCTCTATAGGACGATATTTTAATTTAGTCGGGTTGGGTTGCATCCACGCAAACTAGACAAACGTTACTGTTAGTGATCACACTGAATGAGAATCCCACTTTTTTTCGGTCCCTCTATCGGCCGACTAAAATCGTTTGCATGTTAGTTGTCTTCATGTTTATAAAGCAACCAACTAAACTATCCAATAAAAAGTCGGTGGTTTCAGGCCCTAAAGCACGTTTGTAATTAAAACCTCTCTGGCTTAAATATGAGACAAAGTTCAAAGCGGAAGAATAAATAAAAATTTGTATTTTTAACCGAGATTTTTAGTGTCAGTCGTTTAAAATGTCAAAATTCCAAACGTCCAGTGGCGTACCGAGGGGGGGGGCGAGGGGGGGGGCGAGGGGGGCGGTCCGCCCCAGGCCCCGAGCCGGCATAGGCCCCCATATATTTATAAAAAAAAAATTTAATGAAAATTTGCCTTTGAAAGGTCCCGGGGCCCTCGGGGCTCAAGTAAAAATGGGAAAATTTAGATAAAAAAAAAGAAAATTTAATGAAAATTTTCCTTTGAGAGGCCCCGGGGCCCTCAGGGCTCAAGTAAAAACGGAAAAATTTAGATAAAAAAAAAGAAAATTTAAAGAAAAATTCCCTTTAAGAGGCCCCGGAGCCCTTGGGGCTCAAGTAAAAACGGAAAAATTTAGATAAAAAAAAAACAAAATTTAATGAAAATTTCTCTTTGAGAGGCCCTGGGACCCTTGGGGCTCAAGTAAAAACAAAATTTAATAAAAATTTCCCTTTGAGAGATCCCGGGGCCCTCAGGGCTCAAGTAAAAACAAAATTTAATAAAAATTTCCCTTTGAGAGGCCCCGGGGCTCTTGGGGTTCAGGGATATACGGTATTTTAAAAATATATTTTTGTGTATGGAGGAGAGGGTGGGGTGGAGAGGGTGTGTATGGAGGAGAGGGATATTTAAAGATGACCACCCCCCCAAAAAAAAAAAAAAAAATCAATATAAGGCCCCCTCTTCTAGTTCCGCCCCAGGCCCCCAACTGCCTCGGTACGCCTCTGCAAACGTCTCTTTGTTGTAATTTGTTCAGTATAAAGAGAGAATTGGTAAGAACTCATCGAATCTCTTTTTTAAAATTACTTTAGATTGAAATAAAGGTACCATTAGAGCCATGTATTTCCTACTAAACATATAAATAAACCTCTATATTTTTATCTGAGAAAACCCTTGATTTTTACTCATTTATTCTTTCTAATTTGCATCTTAGATTTAAATAAAGAGCGCGTGTTATCTTTCTTTATTTGAAAAATATTTTCCCCAATTCCATTTTTAGATTATGTAATAAATAATTTTCATATCTACACTTCCAATCATTACCCTTTACCAATTACTATTATTGTATATTAAATTAGGCCTACTAAATGATTAATTTATCATTCATCGTGATAGCTATATTTCAAAACTAAAGAGAAACAAGTTAAAATCAAATAATTGTTTTGATTCTATACAAATATTTAAAAATTTGTAAATAATCTATTTTTTGATATTCTTTTTCATGAGACACAGAACTCCACTAGGTTCAAAATTTATTTGTGTGAGACTTGTTGGCCAAAAAAACTTGGAAGTTAATTTGTAAGCTAGATTCGCCGCATAAATCTCTTTAAAATATTTGCTCTCAAAATTGTAGGCCTTTTATTTAAAAAATTTCCAATTTAGTGGTAAAAATTCAGTGACAAAAATATGCTAAAAAGAAATGACTATTAAATCAAAACGTCTGTCTATAGAATTAGAGTGCATTATATTCTCATAAAGTTTCAGCTTGCATTTAAATAATTAAAGAAAATCGCTTAAAACTTGGGAAAGACTTCTTTCTTTTGGGTTTTTGCACTATTGATCAATCATACTCTATTTGAAAATAGTCATTTGAAGCCGGATGAATCCCTTTTGAATGATTAATGATTTATTTGAAATATGTATAAACTTTAAAAATTATGAAAATTCATTTTTTTTTTCTAAGCTTTCGGAATCTGAGGCCATATAGACTTAAATATCATTTGTGTTAAACTTGGGTGTTTATTAATGTTTCATGTCACGCTGTCCATTTGTACCAAAAGTCGCGGGTTCGCAAAGCACGAAAAGTGCTAAGAGGTTGAAATTTTATATTTAAGTTAGGTACTTCCTTTGGACGTGACACGAAGCTTTTGAACAAAATCGGCCAAAGAGTACTAGTTTAGTACTTTACTGATGTACTTTTTCAGTTTTTTTTTTTCGATTTTCTCAAAATTTACTCCATTGTTTTTGATTAAAATTCAAAAATCAATTATTTTTTAGATGCTCTTTAAAATGTTTAATCTCATCTTGCCATTAAAATCTTTTGAAGCTCACTTTACTCTTGTACTTCATAGGAAAGATGTTTTTATAAATTTTATATCTTGATTTTTAAAATAATCGGGGGAACTAAATATATCTCGACACAAAAAAAATCTGGTGTGACAAGCACAGAACACAACTTTCGATTACCCAATGTATAAGAAAGTTGTGGGCCCAGTCACACCAGATCTTTTTCAAATAATATATTATTAAAAAAAAAATGCAATTAATTTTAATTTATTCACTTTTAATACTACATTTTTTAAAATTTATAATCCAAAATTTTTGTTCATAATTTTTCATTTTAGAGAAAAAAATTTAATCTCTTAAAAAACAATAGCCTTGATCTAATCATAGTGTCATTCCTTTAATTCAGGCTTAACTTGTCAATTAGTGTCTCCCATTCCACTCTCACCCTTCTGACATAAATTAATGAAAAATTAATGTCATAAATTGTCCGACAATTAATCTTGCGGTCTCGGGAGTTTTTTTTTTTTTTTTTTTTTTTTTTTGAATTTTGCACGAAGTTGCCACCACCTCGACACTCACCGTTCTGAATTGATTGCCAATTGAGTGTACAATTTCATTTGTGGTGGCTTTTAATTGTCATTATATTATGATTGATTTTCTTTTTTTTTTATAATTCCTTTCCCTCTCGCTATCATCACACGCTTCTCCCTATCGTTTTATCATAATATAATTTTTGTTAATTAGATTAAATAATTGGTATGATATATGATACAGCGCTATGGCCATTATGAGACCGTGTGACTCCTCAAAGTACTCAATTAATCACACATGATTATCACAATTTAAACAACTTTTATACATTTACGTCTAAAATGGTATTTAAAAGGATTGTATTACAATGAAAATTTAGTAGCCTCCTTTAATCTCACTGTTTTTACTTTCTCTTACATATATATATATATATAGTGAGAAAGTATTGGATTCATGTCAAAAATTCGATGTCGAGATTTTGATGAATATACAATACTCGTTTTGAAATCCCCTGAGTCCAAAAAAGTTATTTTCGCAACATGGACTGTCTGTCTGTCTGCTTATGTGTGTGTCTGTCTGTCAACCACCTAGCTCAATTACTTCATGCTTTAAATTGGATATTTAAAGTCAGGCACCCCCTGAGACGTGAAAATAAGCTTTTCCACAAAATCGACCAAAAAGTACTTGTACTTTACTGATGTACTTTTTCAGTTTTTTTCGATTTTTTCAAAATATCGCTCCAACGATTTTGATTAAAATTCATAAATCAATTATTTTTTAGACAATCTTTAAAATGAATCTTCTCATTTTGCCACTGAAGACCGCTTTACTCTTGTACTCCATAAAAAAGATGAGACAAATGATTGCCATTGTAACAAAAACCATGCCGCGAAAACCACTTTTTTCAGGGGACTTCAAAATGTATATCCGTCAAAATCTCGACATCGAATTTTTGACATGAATCCAATACTTTACTTTCTCTCCTCTATATATTAACATATATAGAGGTAAGAGAAAGTAAAAATACAAGAGCTGTGCGACCATTCACAGCAGATTTTTATATTTGTTTATAATTCAGAAAATCTTTAGTTATCTTTATCAAAAATATTGAATCAATTTATAAAACAAAATTTTCTCATATAGACCCTATCTATTTGAGATATACTTACAAGTAAAAATTACGTGGCCGTTTTAATCCAGAGTTTTAAGTCTCCAACGTTCTCATTATTTAAACAAATTCATTAATAAAAAATCACCCTCTTTATGCTTCATTGTGGCTGATATTCTAATGAATTTAAGCTCACCGTCAAGGATTTTCTATTCATTAAATTTTCATTTGTTTTCATAAATTTCATTAATATTTAATGACAAGATCTTCGATTGGAATCAGGAAGCTACACTTTTTTTCTACTCTCACAATTTATTTTTTTTATTTTCACATTAATACCAATAAATCAGTTTATTTTGAAAGATAAAATTAATAAAAAAAAAAAAAAAATAACGAGATTTATCAAAGTAAATTAAAAACAAGCCGTTTTAAATTGAATACTAATATAGAAT
This sequence comes from Euborellia annulipes, assembly GCA_023213315.1. Taxonomy (NCBI): domain Eukaryota; kingdom Metazoa; phylum Arthropoda; class Insecta; order Dermaptera; family Anisolabididae; genus Euborellia; species Euborellia annulipes. The sequence continues at coordinate 23,951 of JAKCPI010000220.1, forward strand.
ATAAATTTTTAATTAAATTTAGTACTAATTGGCAAATTGAGTGCTTATGTTAAAAAAAAATATCTAGTGAAATTTAATTAAAAACAATTATTAAGCTACTAATACTTTATTCAGTATATATTTTATCATTATTTATCATCACAAATACAAAAGAAAAATTGAGTAAATTTATAAAATTCTTAATAATAAATATTACTTAATTAATTTTTTTAAATCTTTCTTTTTAAATTTAATTGAGTAATAATTTCATTTTTGTTATTAAAAAAATTACATCTTACTCCGCCTAAAGTAGCTATGGAATAAATAAAAAATATAGGGTAAGAGAAAGTAAAAACGTATTAGTATTTATTTTTTTTTCATTTGGGTACAAACCTTTTCAAAAACAACAGAATTTATAAAGTCCATAGTATTAATTTCTCGAAATGATTTTCATTTGCTCTAGAGCTCAGCTTATTTTCTTTTAATACCTTAATAATCCACTGAATATGAATATTCAAATTTCTAATTAAATCCATATTTGTATTAATATTATTATTATTATTATTATTCAGGTGTATATTGTTATTTAAATGAGTTTAATAAAAATACTTTTTTTTTTCTTTTAAATATTATTACATAGAGTACAAAAGCATTTGCATTTAATTTCATATAACCAAAAGAAGGATTTATCCTTTATTGTGCATAAACTATTATCTCTTTCTGCTTATTGAATCTTCGGTTTAATGAGAGAATTAATATTAAACTCAAGTGTCGAATTGCGATATATATTAGTTCTCTGCTCTTTTCAGAGGCGAGATAAAGCCGCTTTGCCGATAGAGTGGGGATTATTCTAAACATTGGCATTCAGGACCCACTTCCCAAATGGCCAATCCCCAACAGGAGGGGGATTATTATTATTATTATTATTCCCCATATCCAAAAGCAAGAACGTCATTTCATCTCCCGACCCACCCATACACGCATTCAAACAGGTCCTACTATACAAAGGCAAATATCCATCGCTTTTCGAATAAATAAATATTATTAAAAAAATCGAGGTCATGTGATGTATCTATCACATCATCAGACATCATAAGAAACATTTAGATATGAGTGATACCATTTCAGTTAACGTTATTTTCCGAAAAGGAAAACACTGATTATGGAGAGTAAAAAAAAGAATCAATAGGATCCCAAGAACGCAAAACTCAGAGAGCCTGGCAATAATAAAATTCCTAGAGATAAGACTCTTTGGCCATTCCCACACGTATATTTGTATATATAAGTGATAAGTTTCTCAACAAGAGGATCAACAGAATTTATCATGCATGCTTGCGCTCAAAACTCTGAGATAAATTTCTTACCTGAACATTCTTCCAAATAATGTGTCAATTCCGGGATGACCGAGCTGGTTTTTTCTTTTGATAAAATTGGAAAAAAGATAAAATCTAGCTTAATTTCATATTGTTACTTAAAATTTGAAATAATTTTTGAGAAAATTTGAAAAAATAAAAAGTACATCGAGTAAAGTACTAGTACGCCTGGTTTCCTATTAAAAAAATTATCCCAGCTCTGGGCGCTATCTCGTATTTTAAATGTTGTTGATCTTATTGTAGACAAACGGTATGTGATCACATTTTTTATATGTATAGGCTTATACAAATAAATTAATATGATCCAAGGATGAATTTTTATCTCGGAAAATTTTATTTAACCTTTGGCTACCATCTTAATCTTCCTCTTGATTGTTTATTACATCTCAAAATAACATTTCTAGATTCCTATTTACCTTTTAGTAGTTATACAATTTTCTCTATCGTTTACCAACATTGTTCTCGACCTAATGAATGAGGACGACTAATAGTTTACATTGTTTTATGCACGTTAACTAGGCTAATTATTTTTGTAAGGTATTCTTATCCTTTTAATAGTAATACAGCATCTACGTAGTTATCTTGTTTAATCGCTCTTTTAAATTTGAATAAGGTTAAATCTTATACCCCGAGAATCAATCCAGGGATCTCCAGGCTATAGGTGTTCTAATTACTCTTTCCTGTATTAAGTCTATTTTTTCCATAATAATATTAACCCAACCGGTCCGCCGAGTACTCGTAGGGCTACCACATTTTGTGATTAATAAATTATCGAAATCTTTATTCATTTAAATTTCATGTAGCTCATTGATGATTAAGATATAACCTATTTTTAGTAGATAATATATTGTGAGGTATGTCTTTGTGGCTGGAAGTATTATTGAGGAGTCAAGGAGTAGATAATATAATGAATATTTTAATTAAGTACTAAAAATTAAAAAAAAGATAATATTTATTTATTTAAATAAATGAAAAAGCGAATGTAGAACAAACATCTACACTTCCTTTGTGCTTATTAAAATTCATAATGCATGAGAGCAAACCTCCTCTACAACAAGAAAATAAAACCAAGACTCATATTTAAATGAATATAATTAGAAGAGAAAGGGAAAGAGATAGAGAGAGAGAGAGAGAAAGGAAGTCTGCAAGTTAGCAATGGAAATATTTAAACTGTTCTCAGAATTTCTTCCACCCACTTGACATTCCCCAAATGGCCGTCGATTCTTCTTCTCATTCCTCTTCCTCTTTTCGGTGTTCAAGCAACACTCAATTGTCGTCAGAAAATTGTCCTATAATAATTGAACTGAAGCCAAAATCATTATCACAAATCTTTTCACCTCCCCCATTCTATCTGCACACCCTTAATTTCCTCTAGGACCAATTTGTTCTTGGCACACTCTAAATTCCCTGAAAGAATACTAGTGTTTTGCTCTTTCTCAGTTATACTTCATTAAAAAAAAAAAAGAAAATACATAGAGAAAATGTCCAAAATCGGACCCTCATTTTGTTTTTGATTAAATTAAAAAAAAACAAATGAAAAATAGCAAAAATTAAATAATTTTAAAAGCATATTAGATTTACTTCATAATGATTTTGATGATTTACATTTTACCTAAGGAAAATTTATATTTTTTTAACTAATCTAGTGTATTTATATAATTCGCTAGTGTCCGTCTGTCTCGCTCTATTTGGGCAACTTCCCGTTGGAATTTTGAAACGAAATTTTTTATGCTTAAAGAGGCCTTCTAAGGATTACAGGAAAATTATTTTCATCCCGAAATTCCTATAACTTTTTGAGTTATTAATTCCTAAAGTTACGGTTTCTCCCATAGGAAATGTATAGAAAATTTTTTATATATTCTTCCCATTCGTGTATTCTATGAATTTCAATTTAGTTATATAGGACTCCTAATTTAGATATTGATTTAATAATATATGACTCGAGATGAATTTTTTATATATAGGCTTATACTACTGTTGGTGGACCAAGGGATCATACTGGGAAATTGAGCCCAAATAATACTAATAGACCGTGGAGCATGTTTAAAAAAAAATAGCCCATGGGTAAAGTCCCGAAATATAATAATAATAATAATAATAATAATACTGTATTTCTGATGAATTCGTAATATTTTCATAGGCTAATATATGAATATTTATTTTAATTAAAATTCATTAAATAAATAAATTTCTCCAATATTAAAAACTCTCGTTTAATTAACTAAAATAAATTTTGAATTTGTAATTTCATGAACTTACCATACTTTAAAAAAAAAGCGATTCCTAATTAATAAAAACTTATATGTGACCGCCCACATGAAAAGGTGTCAAATCTTCACTGGGCTAAATTTTCAGGGAGCTGATTTATTTACTAAAAAAGTTCAAAAAATAGATTTTTTTTTAAATTACTGATTCCGATTCCTTAGTTCTTCATCTTATTTGATGAAATATTCATCAATTCAGTATTTTATATAAAAAAAAATTGAAAAAATAAGACAAAGGTGAGGTAAGAGAAAAGGGACCAAACATACTTTAATCTCATCTTTCTCAAAACTAGGTTTTTCATAACCAACATTTTAAAATTCATTGGAGTTGGGAAGAATAAAACCAGCGTTGTCGAACACCTTTACACTTTTAATCAAGCAGACGTTTCGGTAACCATAACGGTTGCCATCCTCAGTGCCAATGAAAGTTTTTCAAAAGTGTCCTATATAGTTTTTCAAAAGTGTCATATATGATAATGTTACATGGTAAAGGAAGCATCAGCCTGGAGCGCTCGGCAAGTAGCGTACTTACTTGCCGAGCGCTCCAGGCTGATACAACATTATTATATATGACATGGACACTTTGAAAAACTTTCATTGGCACTGAGGATGGCAATCGTTATGGTTACCGAAACGTCTGCTTGAATAAAAGTGTAAAGGTGTTCGACCTTGCTGGTTTTATTCTTCCCAACTCAATCTCACATACCCAGCATACAACTTAATTTACATTTTAAAATTTATATCTTCCAAACAAAAAAATGATAAAAAGATTATATAAAAATACCGGCATGCTCAGCAGGATGCGTTAAGTACAGAAAGCATAAAAACTCAATTTTGACCCCGATGAAGATTTGGTACCTTTTCATGTGGACGGTCACATATGATTATTTGTAATTTAACATTACAGAGCTTTGAAATTGTTATTTTTGTAGCAAATTGCTTATCTAGTTTAGTCTATAAAATAAAGGCTTTTGTTAGAGAAATATATACAATTATTTGACAGTGATCTCTCTTATTTATTTATTGTGTTATCTCGAACAAACCCGCCAACTATTTGGCCAGTCCTATTGATAAACGACATTGCTCTTGGGCAAATGACTATTAATCATAAACTTCCACTCCCACCGCACCTCCCCCCCCACCACCTTCACAATCAGAGCAATACATGGAAACATAACAATTCTTGATGGCACACATTGCATATAAAGTGTATCTTTCTTTTTACACATAAAATTTGATTAAATTAACAAGTTTAGTTGTCAAAATAAAAAAAAAAATTATATGTTGACAAATTTGCTGAACATTTTAAAAAAAGTTATAATTCATTATTAATTTATGTATAATTAAATAGTTGATAAAGAAAGGAGAAGATAAAATAGCATCTGAAAACTGTCTTTTCGTTTAGGCCAACTTTGTCTGACTGAAATTCTTTACCGGACTAGTATTTTTGCCTAAACATTTTTATTCAATATTATATACCATAGACATATTAATACAGTGGCGTCATTTGGGGGGGGGGCATTTGCCCCCCCCCCCCCAAGGGCTCTGATTTTTATAAAATTTTATATTATTCTAAATAAAATACTCTAAAATACATCTACGAGTATACAAACTGTACAAAATTAAACAATTAATTTAATTAAATATGTTGTGGCCAAATTTGAGTACCCATTTGTAAGTAAATTTTAAGAAAAAAAAAAATGTTTGCCCCCCCAAGAAAAAAATTTGCCCCCCCCCCCCCCAAAAAAAAAACAAGGTGAAATGACGCCACTGTATTAATATATATTTTATTTGTTCTATAGCCTATTCTAGTCTTGGATAATTAAAGTCGCTGTTGTATTAAACAATAGTAGAAAGGTCTTGTATTTAAATAATAGATGAAAAGAGTAGGTAGCCAGGAAAATAGTCTCCACAAAATAAAACTCTCTGTTGGAAGATAACAGTTTCGGCTAAAGATGATCTTATTTAATTAAAACCGAAACTGTTTCCTTAAAAGAGAGTTTTACTTCGTGGCCTTATTTAATTAAAATCGAAACTGTTTCCTTAACAGAAAGTTTGATTTTTTGAAGACTATTTACCTGATTGCCAGCTCCTTCATCTATTGTTTATATACTCTTAGTTCAGGTCTCATGGAGGAGGTAGTAGCTTGAACCTCCACCTCCCTCCATTTCTTATAATTCTATTATAACCTTTAGATTAGAGAAACAAAGTTTTTTGAATTACTTTATTAACATAATTATCGGGAGAATTTCTCGGAACAAACATTTTTGGAGTCAATTCTCTCTCCCCCCCTCCCCCCCCAACAATTGATTTTTTTGATACTCTCTATTTAAGAGAAAAAGTAAAAATGTTCAAGTAAATTGAAGAGAGATGAATTAATCATGGTGTCTTAAAATCTATCCTATCTTTATATATATATATTTTTTAAACATTCACACTTTTTCTCATTCACACTCACACTCACACACACATTCACACTGTCTTTTGGCAACTCAGGCCATGTAAGACATTTATACAGTATGAGACACTTCAAAAACCACTTTTGTTACCATTATTAAAATATACAGAGATAATTTTTTTTTTTTTTTTTTAAGTGGATCGAGTGAGAGTATATTCATTCCTTTAAAGTAATTGTTTTTTATTTTATATTTGATAAATGACTGCATAGGGAAATTTTTCTAACGAGTTTTAAATAGAGTTTGACTTTCATTTCGTGATAATTTAATATTATTTTGCTTTTCATTTTATGAATAGCGTGTACGAAAGAAGGGAAGAGCAATGATATTTTGCGATAACACGGACGATGCCAAGTTACTGGACGGCAGGCAATTAATCAACTTGACCTGGAAGAAGAGAGAGAGAGATATGGGGGGGGGGGTGATAGTTGTTTGTGATAGCCGTTGCATTTAGACTTCAACTGACACAAACCGCGAGACGCCAATTTCACATCCATCTTTGGATAGAGGGAGAATTTTGGGGTGAGAACCCTCCGTTGCCAAATGTATTCACAAATCATCCCCTCCACATTCTTGTTCGTGACCTCTCACGATGGCCCACAACTGTGTTTACAAGACCAATTTGCCTAATCCTATTACCAGAGTAGTTTATTATATGCTATCAATATAGTTTCTACTCTATTCAATAATAAAAATAAAATTAACACTGTATATTTTTGACGGAAATGGTATCAATTTTCGGATAAAATAATATAAACATTTCAAAGTGATTTCTTTTGGTATAGAATGGAGTGAACAACCAATAGGATGAGAATTAAAGTAACAAATTTTTATTTTAAGTGCATTTCAGCACGCCTCTTTATGGGAACAAGAAGTCAGTTAAAGGAATGAAATAAATAAAAAATTTATTTATTTTTACTGCTATCGACAATTCAAGTTCAACTCTCTTTCTTTATCCCAGTTAAATAGAAATTGCATATTATAATAGATGTTATGAAGTTGGCCCCACGTTGGGCGCCATTTATAATAGATTTGTTGAAGTTGGCCCTTGATCGGGTGGATGAAGTTGGCCCTTTATAATAAATATTATGCAGTTAGCTCCAGGATTGGATGCTATTTATTATAGATGATTTTCTGCTGGCTCCAGGATGGGTACCAGTTAGGATGAATTTTTCGTTTCCCGTTGCCAAATTGTCGTTGAAGATGGTTGATGGTGGGGGAAGGGTTCACACGCACACACACCAAATGACAACACGAAATTTTTGATTTAACAATTATTAATTAACACGTAATTGGTTTAATTCTTCTTTAAAATGATACAGTAATAATATGAATAACGATAAAAATGTATAACAGGTAACAAGTTGAAGAACGTAAAAAAATATTTTAATTAGAGAAAAAACTGGGTCATTAATTAACCAGAAAAAATATTAATACATAAGGGTTATGTAATAAAAAAATATAATAATATTGACAAGGGCTGTCGAATTAATTTTGCAGGGCGCAAAAATATTGTGAATAACCAATGCAACTGTTCAGGACGAGAGTCACAAAGCAATTGAATTGTGCTCGTGTCGTTCGCATGAGGCGACCGTCAATTTTATACAAAAGTCGTTAAAAATACATTAGAAAAATTTTAGAGAAAATAAACGAATTTTCTACTTGAGTAAAATAAATGAATTAGATAAAATAAAAAAATAAAAAATAAAATTGGGAATTTAGAATTGGAAATAAAATTAAATTAAAATAATTAATTTGCCGGTACAATATTAATATTATTTTCAAATTTTTTTATTAATATAAAAATATTATTTTGCACTGCTTCTAATCATTAGAAACCAAACAGTACAAAAACAAACATTTTAATAAAAAAAAATCTGGTGTGACTGGCGCACAGCACACAACTTTCTCTTACCCTTCGGTAAGAGAAAGTTGTGCACCGTGCTGGTCACACCAGATTTTTTGTGTCGAGATATATTTAGTTTCCCATAGCACCTTAGTTTCACACTTGCATTTTAAATGTTGACTGCTTGAAATAAACTATGGTTATTTTTCAAAATTTTAATCTCATATTTGGACATTTTATACACAATATAGAATCGTAAATAAATACAAAATTTCATAAGAATTGGAAAAAAAATTTTAAATGCGTAAAAAGTTCCAAAGGGGACCTTGACCCCCTTTTGAATCGAAATTAACATACAAATCCCTATAGGAAATTAACATTAGGCCTATGAGAGAAGGCGGAGAGACAGACGATAATGTTTGCAAGTGAGAGAGAGAGAGATATATATGTTTTCTGGGAAACAATTAAAGACAGAAAAAAAATAAAAAAAAAATGGGAATTTAAATAATAATTGATTTTTAATCTAATAAAAAGAAAAAGATTTAAATTCCGTTACCATGGCAACCATTTCTATCTTTCCTATGAAGAACAAGAGTAAAGTGGTCTTCAGAAGATTTCAACGGCAAAATGAGAATATACATTTTAAAGAGCATCTAAAAAATAATTGATTTACGAATTTTAAAAAAAATCCTTGGAGGGAATTTTGAGAAAATCGAAAAAAACTGAAAAAGTACATCAGTAAAGTACTAGTACTTTTTGGCCGATTTTGTTCAAAAGCTTATTTTGAGATTCTTCAAAGGTACCTAAGTTAAATATAAAATTTCAATCCGGTAGCTCAATTCCTTCATGCTAAAAATCTGTCCACACATACAGCACGCACGCACACACGCACACACACACACACACACACACAGACCAATTTGCGGGACCCACTTTTTTGGACTCAGGGGACCTCAAAACATGTATATCCATCAAAATCTCGACATCGAATTTTTGACATGATCGCAATACTTTCTCTCTCTATATATTTCATATATAGGCTAAGAGAAAGTAAAAAAGTATGGGAAAATATTTATATTTTGTTACCATGACAATCATCTTTTCTATCGAGTACAAGAGTAAAGTGGTCTTTAGAAGATTTCAATGATTAAATGATAATATACATTTTAAAGAGAATCTAAAAAATAATTGATTTTTGAATTAAAAAAAAAATCGTTGGAGCGAATTTAGAAAAAATCAAAAAAAACTGAAAAATTGCATCAGTAAAGTACTAGTAGCCTTTGGTCGATTTTGTTCAAAAGCTTCGTGTCACGTCCCATGGGGGTGCCTAACTTAAATATAAACTTTCAACCTCCTAGCTCTTTTCGTTCTTGAGATATTTTGTTCACAGACAGTCAGACCATGTCGCGAAAACCACTTTTTATTTGGCTTCAGGGGACCTCAAAACGTGTATATCCATCTCGACATCGAATTTTTGACATGAATCCAATACTTCCTCTCCCTATATATTATTAACATATATATAGAGGTAAGAGAAAGTAAAAAATCGCTTGGATATTTTTATTGTGTTTATTACATAACTATTCATTACACAACAAAATACATGAGAAAAAGTTATCACAATTTTCACTACCTGACTCCCCTTTTAATTAAATAAAATAGAATCGTCCACCTTCCCCCCTGACGATAATTAGTATTAGAGAAGCCTAGGTACCCTCCCCTCTCTTTTTGCAATCAGATTGAAATATTCAATATAATAATTCCCCCTCTCTTCTTCTTCCTCCCACTTCTGACTAATTAGCCAATCACAAGGGTTGTATTCTTTGGCGCCTTTAGGCCTGCATAGAAAAGAACACTGAGCTAGCCTAGAGAGCTCAGTAGAGGGGAGGATTTTGAGTAAGGATTAACATGTGCAACTTTTGGCAAGAAATACCCACGCCACCTCAGTTATAGTGCAGCCATCATGGCAGATAGCAGGCTCTCTCGCGCTCTCTTCGTTTCTCGCAGTTTTTGCCTAGGTATTTCACTTCAATATTGCTAATTATTTATTAATTCTTCTCATTAATCATTTAATATTTATAATTGATAAAATAATTCAAAAAATACTCGATATTTTTTTTTTATTCATTTATCACACCCACAACTACAAACTACACTTAGTTTCGTATGTTAATGACGCCTTTAAGCCACATGCATCCTTATGAATATTAGTGTCGTACCTTATATGAATGCATTTTGTCGTTATTCTCTTTTTTTTCACTCTCCATTTTAATTGATAATTTCTTTTCTGCAAATTTTATTTATTTTATTTTTTATTTATCATAAAATATTCCTTCCCACTCTGAGTTCATGATCAAACTTTCTATACTCTTATAGTCGTTAAATCATTTGATATAAGCTTTATTATTATTAACTCTCAACATTTATTATAAATATTGTATAAACAAATTATTTTACATAAAACTAAAAAATATCTATCAAAATAAATGAATATTTTAAATGAATTAAATAGGCCTTTTATGAAGTATAGCAAATCTTATAGACTATATGATTATTTCATTTGATTAAACGTTTCTCTACCTTCTCAGAGCCTGAGGCAATACAAAACCACTTTAATACCAAAGTTCCCTATTATGCTACATTACAACAAGCACACATTTAAGCTCAAAGAATATTGAAATAATATTTTTATCTGCAGAGAATATTAAAATATTAAAAATATTCTTCATAATTTCGACATTGATAGCAAATCTTTCTCTATACTCCCTACAAGTAAATTGTGGTATGACTATTGGCACATCCAATTTATAAATTAAATTTTATTAGTTAATTTCATATTATGTCTGAAATAAAATTAGATGAGACCCACACACACACATATATACAGTATGTCGGCGGATCCAGAGTTGTTTCTCGGAGGGGGTTAATCTGGTGTGACTGGTCGCACAGCACACAATTTTTTCTTAATTTCGATAATTTAAAGGCGCATTCTGTACTTGTTTGCCAGAATATAAATACAAATCAAATTTTTAAGTATTAATTTTTAAAATTTTACATTAAAAATAAATTTTTTTTCGAAAAAAAGTTTGTTTTTTTGTCAAATCTCGGAAGGGAGGGGGTGATTACCCCTTTGTCCCCCTGTATCCGCCCTTTATATATACACAACAAACCAAATATTAAATGAAGCAGTAAAATATATTCTCAAAGCCTAAAATATTTTATTTTTATCATCATATATCATTTAACAAATTTGTGAATATGTTTATTTGTTGGTGGGCTAAATGCCTCATCTTATTTTAATCAACCCCCTAAATAGTTTGTCTTTACTTCTCTTTCGAGTCTGAACCTGTTTGAATTTTCTTTGTTTTTCTTTAAAAAATTATTCTATAACCACCACTTATAGAAAAAGGGTATTTTTATAATAATTCTTTTCGTTTCAATCAATTCAATATATGTGATGCGAAAAGTGAAAAGGGACCTCTTGTCTGCCAAGTAAACTTATTTTATTCGAATTAGATCAAAAATATCGATTCTTGGGTTCCTATTGAATACGATTCTTAATTATTAACATTTCCTATACAGGTTTATTCGATAATTTTAGCGATGACAATTCGATAAATACTACAAAAAAATCGATTTAGTAACCTTAAATATAGTAAATAAATAGTTTTTCATTCTGTTTAAATGCGTTTTTCTCAAAAAAAAAAAAAAAAAAAAAAAAATCTGGTGTGACTGGCGCACAGCACACAACTTTCTCTTACCTTCGGTAATCGAATGTTGTGTACTGTGCTTGTCACACCAGATTTTTTGTGTCGACATGTATTTAGTTTCCGACAGTACGGTACATTCGATTTTCAAGATGTAAAATTTATAAGTATGACAAAATATTTATATTTTGTTACCATGGCAACCATTTCTCCTATCTTTTCTATGGAGAACAAGAGTAAAGTGGTCTTCAGAAGATTTCAATCACAAAATGAGAATATACATTTTAAAGAGAATCTAAAAAATAATTGATTTTTGAATTTAAAAAAAAAATCGTTGGAGCAAATTTTGAGAAAATCGAAAAAAAACTGAAAAAGTGCATCAGTAAAGTACTAGTACTCTTTGGTCGATTTTGGTCAAAAGCTTCGTGTCAGGTCCCATGGGGGTGCCTAACTTAAATATAAAATTTCAACCTCCTAACTCTTTTCGTTCTTGAGATATTTTGTTCACAGAACACACAGACAGACCATGTCGCGAAAACCACTTTTTTTGGATTCAGGGGACCTCAAAACGTGAAGATCCATCAAAATCTCGACATCGAATTTTTGACATGAATCCAATACTTTCTCTCTCTATATATATTAACATATATATAGAGGTAAGAGAAAGTAAAAATGCACTTGACATATGGCTCAGAGGTAGAGCATTGACTTCAGGTGATAAAGGTAGAGCATTGATTTCTGGTTGCCAAAGGTCGAGGGTTCGCATCCAGTCTCTGGAGAAAAAATATATTTCAATTGAATTAGATTCCAATATACTGTACATATTGATAATAAATGCCTTCAAATCCGAAAAAGACCTTGAACAAATTAAAAAATATTTGACAATAATATTTATGGTAATAAAAGACATTTTTGGCATTAATCGTGGATTATTTGTATAATACAGCTACAAAAATTTACAACGTTTCATTATTTCTGTGAGATGTAATCAATTTCTATCAGATTCTTTTTTATTTGATTGTCGACGTTTCGGACGCCAGTCGCGTCCTTCTTCAGGACAATCAATCGTCAAACAAATACAGGTCGTATTTTTAACGAAAATTGAATTCGTATATACAATTTCAATAGTTGAAAAACTGAATTGAAATTGTATAATATTATAACATGCACGATTTCAATTTTCGTTAAAAATACTTACATCTGTATTTGTTTGACGATTGATATTGCTGAGGAAGAACGCGAAACGTCGACAAATAAAAAATAATCTTATAGAAATTGTCTCTTTTTATTTTTCCTGGTTTTGCCATCATTTATCCATGATTAATGCCAAAAAGCCACATTCTTCATCATCTTTGCGAATTAAATCATTTAATATTAATATCATTTAATTTAGTCAAAAATTTCAAACAATTACAATTTATTACATCTCACACTCCCGAGGAAGAGTGATCGACCGATCAAAGCGTTGATAGCTGAAAAAATCAATAATTTTCTTTATTTATTTCATTCAATTGGCTAACATCTCGGCTGTATAATTTCTAAATCTTAATTCAAGCTTATTTATTCAATTTTTATTTGACTTTTCTGGCATTTGAAAGATGATTAAAAATATTTATTCTTTTCCAATTCAATCAATTCCTCAACTTTAAATTATAATTAAAAGAATCGCTAAAAGTTTTCTAAATGTGAGACAGAGAGAAAAGTGTTTGTCAAAAATATCAATTCTTTTTTAATTAATATCATCTTTTAACTATAAAAATAATAAAAAGAAAAAAAAGTCTGAATGAATATTTTTAAATGTCAGAATAAAACGAAAGAAAATAAATTTTAATTAAAAAAATCTGGTGGGACTGGCGCATAGCACACAACTTTCTCTTACCCTTCGATAAGAGAAAGGTGTGTGCCGGTCACACCAGATTTTTTGTGTCGAGATAAATTTAGTTATTTAAATATAAAATTTCAATCTGGTAACTCAATTCCTTCATGCTAAAAATCGTTACACACAGACAAACGTGTATATCCATCAAAATCTCGAAACCAAATTTTTGACATAATCGCAATACTTTCTCTCTATATATTTCATATATAGGGTAAGAGAAAGTAAAAATTTAAATGATGCTACAGAAGTGAATTTTGAATTAGATAGATGTCTTTGAGATATTAAATAATTTAATTATATGTAAAGTAATTGAATTATAGACCATGAAATTACCAATTGGCTTGGCCATCCCTTCCCCCCCTACATTCCCCTCACCAAAGGAGTGGGAGTAAATTTCAAGCGCTCTAACAATGTGATTCTTTTATTTCTAGGCCATTTCCCCTTGCCAAGCGCCTTGTTGCCCTCCCCTCTCACGGCCTCAGCAGCGACGCCGCACAGTGGGCTGAAATCGAAAAAAAAAGGTATACAGGGTGTCCGGTAAAGAATGGATAACCTTGAAATGTCTTATAGTATAACTTATGGCCGTTCAGAAAAAAAATTGAAACAAAATATATCATAAGTAGTACCTAAGATATGATTTTTTTAAAAGAAAGGTCTAATTTTTTTACCTTGTTTTACTTTTATGAACACTACGATCAGAAATGAATGGATTCCATCGGTTTGTTGTTATTTTATTATTATACACGAACTATGCTAATAGATAAACAGTGAATAGTATGACTAGCTATTGCACTTTTTTATTAAAAAATTAGAAAATTCCAATAAAATAGCCAGGTGGTCGTTTTAACACTGATTTTAATTATTTTAATTTGCTAATTTTTTAATAAAAAAGTGCAATAGCTAGTCATACTATTCACTGTTTATCTATTAGCATAGTTCGTGTATAATAATAAAATAACAACAAACCGATGGAATCCATTCATTTCTGATCGTAGTGTTCATAAAAGTAAAACAAGGTAAAAAAATTAGACCTTTCTTTTAAAAAAATCATATCTTAGGTACTACTTATGATATATTTTGTTTCAATTTTTTTTTCTGAACGGCCATAAGTTATACTATAAGACATTTCAAGGTTATCCATTCTTAACCGGACACCCTGTATATAGAGAGAGAAAGTATTGGATTCATGTCAAAAATTCGATGTCGAGATTTTGATGGATCTTCACGTTTTGAGGTCCCCTGAATCCAAAAAAGTGGTTTTCGCGACATGGTCTGTCTGTGTGTGGGTGTGTGTGTGTGTGTGTGTGTGTGTGTTCAATTTTAAGCATGAAGGAATTGAGCTACGAGGTTGAAATTTTATATTTTAGTTAAACACCCCCCGGGACCGGAAAAATAAGCTTTTAATCAAAATCGGCCAAAGAGTACTAGTACTTTACTGATGTACTTTTTCAGTTTTTTTCGATTTTCTCAAAATTTGCTCCAACGATTTTTTTTTAAATTCAAAATCAATTATTTTTTAGATGCTCTTTCAAATGTATATTCTCATTTTGCGATTGAAATCTTCTGAAGACCACTTTACTCTTGTATTTCATAGGGAAGATAGGAGAAATGGTTGCCATGGTAACAAAATATAAATATTTTCCCATACTTATAAATTTTACATCTGAATTCATATGTTCAGTACTGTCATGTCGGGAACTAAATATATGTCGACACAAAAAATCTGGTGTGACAAGCACAGAACACAACTTTCGATTACCGAAGGTAAGAGAAAGTTGTGTGCTGTGCGCCAGTCACACCAGATTTTTTGGTAATTACAAGCAATACATTTTAATGGATTGTTGATTACAAAGATGACTATTTTCTCTTCCCTCAACATTGGGGGGAGGGGGGAGGAGGGGGCTCGATCCCCTTGGGCCCCTTGGAGTCGGCTTCTATGTCTCTGTCATTATACTTAAATAAAAATTATTTGCTAAAAAATAAATTACAATATTCTAGCCACTAACTTCTGTTTTATGTTCCTGTTTACCACTGTCTCTCGCTGATTGTCCAGAGACAGAGGAAGTGGAGTCAGTGAGGGAAATTTAAAACTTTAAAATTTTGCGCCGAAGGCGAGCAATTGAAAAATTTCCAAACAGTGAGCAAGAATAAATGTGATGCATTTGCTCGCTGAAGGCATGTAAGGGGGTCCAGGGGGGCTTTATCACTTGTATACAAAAATAATATAGTTATTTCAATAATATTAATAAGAATATGAACAAGAAAAAATGAAATTTTCAAATATTGAATATTCCCTTTTAATAGATTATTTTTTCAAAAGATTACAAAATTTGAGTCCCCCCTTCAAATTTTAGGGTCATTCTAATAATAGGCTGATTTTATTTTGTCCGTCAGCCCTTTGTCACGTTTCAATATTATCTATAAAGCAGAGAGAAGTTCATATGGTTTGAGGGAAATCATTTGTTTTTCTGCCGATTTAATTATAAAAAAATTAATAAAAATTTTTCGGGCAAAATCGGGCAAAAAGTTTCGATGCAATTATGTTCTACATGTATTCTAGTTTCAGAATCTATTGAGTTTGTTAGAAGGCAAGAGGATGCCCATATACTTTTTTGAAATTGAAAACAATTTATATTGCTTTTTTTTTACTTACAAAAAAAATTTATTTAAAAATAA
Organism: Euborellia annulipes; assembly: GCA_023213315.1. Classification (NCBI taxonomy): domain Eukaryota; kingdom Metazoa; phylum Arthropoda; class Insecta; order Dermaptera; family Anisolabididae; genus Euborellia; species Euborellia annulipes. The sequence continues at coordinate 40,131 of JAKCPI010000220.1, forward strand.
ATAACTGTAATACAAGAAAAACAAAAATATATTCAGAAAGAAGATTAATTTATCTATGATTCAAAAAAATTCATTAAAATTGGATTAATATTAATACATGAAAAAAATTTCTGAATATCGACTTAAAACGCAAAGAAAAGTTAGTAAGTTTTCTTGCCCACTTTGGCGCTCTATAACTCTGGTTTGGGTTGGGTAAAAAAAAATGAATTATTGTCCTGAGGTCCACATATAGTCTATTATTAGTGTGCAAAACGTTGTTTTTATATTTTGAAGTTCATTTTTTCGAATTATGGCCGCTTTTTTCCTATTTCAGTCCACTGTGCGTCGCGGGTTCGGACCCCAGGCAGTTCGATGATTTTATTTAAGCCAATTGGATACCAAATGGCTTAAATAAGAATGCCTGGACCCCATATATGTATATTAATCAATAACGGATATCGTAAAAAGTCTTATATGGCCTGAGTTGCCGAAAAGACAGTGTGAATGTGTGTGTGAGTGTGAGTGTGAATGAGAAAAAAAAATTATAGGTTATGTAAGAAAAAATATTTGTCCCCCCCCTAGAGCCCCCCCCCTAATGGTCCAATGTTTAACAAAAGCTTTTCAGTTCTTGGTCTCTACCCCTAGTTTATGTGTGCAAGATTTCAAAACAATTGAACAAATAGTTTTTGAGTTTTCGTTGACGAAAAAAATTACCACAGACATACACACACACACAGACACACACACACACAGACAGACATCATTCCAAAAACTACTTAAATGGATTCAGGGGACCTCAAAACGCATTTTGGCAGCTTCAGAAAAATTTCGATTTTTTTTACGATTACATTAACTTTACCTGCCCAACCTACGGTTGATGGGCAAAGTTAAAAATAACGTTTTATTTATTTATTAATATTAAAAAATATTCTTAGAATTCCCAATAAAAATTAAAATAGAATGGTACAAACCATTCCACTTATTTCTCTTGTAAATAAAAACAAATGTACGTAAATGTTCTTCCGACCTAACTAATCATCGCGTACGAATGCCGAGTATCGATACGAGTATTTTTGACCGATACTTGGAGTATCGATTCCAAAAGTACTTGGTATCGAAAGAAAAGTATCGCGTAAGTACTTGTATTTACTCGCATCGTTTCATCCCTAGACCTAGGCTTAGTTGTTGTGGTGGTTGTCTTGACTTTTCTGGCAGGCGCTTTTGATTTGTGCTACCATCTAACGGATCGAAAGACAAGTTTGTTTAATTGAATAATTATTTTACTTTTTTTTATATTTTTTGTTGGTGAGCCTAACGTCCATGGTCCCTAATAGAGCCCTGCTCTGGCCGATTTTTTTTGGCCCGTACCCGTATTTTTTTGACTTCCCGGTCCGCGGGCCGGGCAGGCTACGGGCTTGTGCCCGTGCAGAGCTCTAGCCCCTACAAGGGCGGATCCAGAGGTGTTTCTCGGGGGGGTAATCTGGTGTGACTCGTCGCACAGCACACTATTTTTTTTTTTAATTTCGGTAATTTAAAAGCGCATTCTGTACTTGATTGCCAGAATATAAATACACATCAAATTTTTAAGTATTAATTTTTAAAATTTTACATTAAAAATAAATTTTTTTGCGAAAAAAAGGTATTTTTTTCGAATCTCGGGGGGGGGGGTAATTACCCCCCTTTACCCCCCCCCCTTGTATCCGCCCTTGAGCCCCTAATACTTTATTCACATAAATAACATGTTAGATCTCTACATTTATTTAACTAACAAATTGTAAGTTTAATTGGTATATATTCCTTTTCCCAAAACTCAATGTAATTTCATATTCTATTAACTTGGCAATAAAAATCAATTTCTTGAATAATTAACTACACATCTAATCTTTTTTACTTTCTCTTACCTATATAAGTACAGCTAGAAGATTGAAATTTTATATTTAAGTTAGGCACCACCCTGAGGCATGATAGGAAATTTTTTAACATAATTGGCCAAAGAGTATTAGTTGGCCTACTTTACTGACGTACTTTTTCAGTTTTTTCGATTTTCTCAAAATTTCGCTCCAACGATTTTGATTAAAATTCAAAAATCAATTATTTTAGATGCTCTTTAAATTCTCATTTTGCCATTGAAATCTTCTGAAAACCACTTTACTCTTGGACTTCATAGGAAAGATAGGAGAAATGATTGCTATGGTAACGAAATATAAATATTTTCCCATGTTTATAAATTTGACATCTTGAATTCAAATGTAACGTACTGTCGGAAACTAAATATATGTCGACACAAAAAATCTGGTGTGACAAGCACAGAACACCACTTAAGATTACCGAAGGTAACAGTTGAGCTGTGCGATCAGTCACACCAGTTTTTTAATTTTTTTTTTAACCTGTACAATAGTCTTGTTAATCCGGCCTAAGCGGGGCCGGATTACCCGATAATTTGCAAAATTAAATATTTATCTTTTGAAAAAATCTGTAAGGACACTTTGTTTTCTTAAATACCCCTTTTTTTTGCTGCAATATCGCGAAGAGATTGCTTTTCAATTCACCGGAATGCCGGAGTATCAAAGTCTGGAATAGCAAGATTCTACTGTATACATGGGCGTACCCAGCGAGGGGGAGGGGGCCCCCCCCCCCCCCCAAAAAAAAAAAAATTATTTTTTTTAAAGTGATGAAACAAAACAAAATTGGTGGACGACGAAGGGGAATTTTTTTTTTGTTAGGACTCTATGGTTTTTAAACCTTAAATTGGAACCCCTTCCCCTCTAAAAAAAAATTACCCTTTTCCCAGTTGGGCCGCCCACCTCCCCCCCCCCCCCCACGGGCCGACCATCCCCCCCCCCCCCCCCCCTTTGGTTTGGGCTCCGCCCGCACTGTATATAAAATAAAAATAAAATGAATAAAAATATTTAATGAAAGTTAGATAAAAACATTTGTATTCTCACAATTAATTGTGGTGATTGTATATTTTTACATTATTTTTTTAAAAAAAAAAGTCATACGGGTCCAATCAATACGGGGCCCCTAGAGATATGGTTTTGACATAATAGATTCAGCCTCTCTGACTACATTTGATCTTAACAGCACTATGCGCAAACCATTTGGAATGATCGATTTTTTTACTTTTTTTAAATAGAATAATACAGGCTTGTAAATAATTGTATCCCCACTAGAGTGGAGAAAACACCTTTTCTGAATAAATTCAAAAATTTGCTCAACAAATTTTTTCCATTTTTCCGATAATCTGTGTCAATAAATGCAGAAAGATTTTGTAATTTAGGTAGAAAGAAAAAGAGTGGACTTCTTAAGATTTCAATATTATCTACTTGGCCCAATTTGGTCAATTTTAAAAAACTTAAGAGATCTCTTGCTTGATGCTATTTCTGATTTCTGCAATATTTAATAAACCAGTACTATAGTATTTGTTTATTAACCTGATATATCAGGTTTTAGGTCAAAAAGCGCATCATTATTTAATTTGTATTGTACATATTTGGTAAAAATTTGATCTTTTGAACCGGTTTATTTTTGCTTGAGTTAATGCAAAAAGTTTTCTGAATATATAAACAGAATTGAACCTAATCTTGGAGACCTATTTTACAAATGAAATGAATTCCTTTGTGATTGATTTTCCTTTGAATTTTTTCATAAAAACTTACAAAATTTTAACTCTTTGTTATTTAATTCATTTACGATTTAATCTCTTTTTCAATTTTACATATGAATAGATATTTAATCTCTCTCTCACCCTCTCACGAACTAGGATTTATTACATTTTCAATTCCCCCTATAAATAAATAAATATTCTCTCTATTTATAGTCTAGTTTTGGATATTTGATCAGCGAATACAAACATATTTCATAAAATAAAATTTTAATTACAATTTTCAATTAAACATGAAATGAAAATCGCTTACCTATTCATTTATAATTATAAATTCTTGGCCGAGCTGAAGCTCTGATGTTTTTTTTTTTTTTTTTTTTTTTGATAAAATTGGAAAAAACAAAAAAGTATAAATAGCGATGAGAAGTGACTGTAGACTTTGAATTGGATATAGGAGACTTTGCAGCCAAGGAATTAAATAAAAAACTTTTATTTAATTGTTAATCTTCAACGTTTCAATCGCAAATGACGACCTTCCTCCATATAGCTTAAAAAAATATTGTATAATTTGCAATGAATTAAATAGTAATTAAATATATAATACTGTTAATCTTGTATTCTAACAATTAATCGTCCTGAGAAAGATTGTGATTGGCGACCGAAACGTCGACGATTAACAACAAATAAAGGTTATTTTTATTTAATTCCTTGGCTGCAAAGTCTCCTATATCCAATAAAAAAGTACATTAGTAAAATACTAGTACCCGAATTTTTGCATAAACGAGATCAAGCGTGATTTTTTTTTTGTTATTTTATTTCTTTCTGTCTTTAATTGTTTCATAGAAACATCTCTCTCTCACTTGCAAACATTATCGTCTCTCTCTTTCTACTCATTTTAAATTCACTTTCGGCCTCTTTCGTTCGTTAGAGCCAATGTTAATTTCCTATAGGGATTTGTATGTTAATTTCGATTCAAAAGGGGGTCGGTTCCCTTTGGAACTTTTTATGCATTTAAAATTTTTTTTTTCCAATTCTCATGAAATTTTGTATTTATTTAGGATTCTCTATTGTGTATAAAATGTCCAAATATGAGATTAAAATTTTGAAAAATAACCATAGTTTATTTGAAGCAGTCAACATTTAAAATGCAAGTTTGAAACTAAGGTGCTAGTGGGAAACTAAATATATCTCGACACAAAAAATCTGGTGTGACCAGCACGGTGCACAACTTTCTCTTACCGAAGGGTAAGAGAGAGTTGCGTGCTGTCACACCAGATTTTTTTTGTTATATTTTATTGACGACGGATTCTTAAAGATGTCGTGTCCTCTTTTGCAGATTTGTGTCTCACTAGTGCAATTGTGATATATATCTGCTGATCTGGACGAAGAAATCGAATATCCTTCAATCACTCGAAATGTGAATATTTAATAAGCCTTCCAATTGACATCAGGACTGCGGCGCGGCGTTGAGATCCAAATTTTGTGATTTTGTGAGTACATATTTATTTTTGTTTGTTTTGTTTGTTTAGCTTGAGTTGATAAAAATAATTATATAGCCTAAACATTTTTACAAAATATTTTTCTTTGACATAAATAACCTAAAATACATAAATAATTTTGCGCTTTGAAATAGTCCTCATTTTTCATTATTATTATTTTTATATTCACTTAAAATATAATTAATAGGAATAATTTTAATTATTTCTTTGACAAAATTTGTTCAAGGGAGGGTGGGTGTGTATTTAAAATTAAGGTTACTCGTACAAGTAACACATGCCGTATATGATATCAAAATCTTTAATAAATCATTCAACAAACACAAGTGTTTTTGTTTTTTACTTGATACATTATTAATGTTGTTAAATTTGTTTAATGATGTCAAATGACAATCTAATTATTACTATCTGTAACAATTGACCCTTAGGGGAGTTACATATCGAAGCCCCCTTGCATTCGCCCTCGCTGCTTACACCCTCGCCGCTTTTCAAGATACTTACCTCGCGGTTCGCGATCATCAATGTGCGTTCATTGTGAAATAAAATAAAACTTGCTTAATCTTGTTGCAATCATTCATGCAAAGTCCTTGTTTACTTATTAAGATAAAAAAAAAATTGGCCCTTTGTTTTGAATTGAAAACAAGAAAAGTCTAATATAATATTAGCCTACATTCTTTTATTATAATACTTCTAACAAAAAATATGATGTAAATACCAGCCAGATCTTTCAAACCCCGGCCGGGGTGTCTTAAGTAGAAACTCGATTATCCGAACCTCCGTCCTCTATTATCCGGACATGCTCCTTTTTAAATTTTTCTGAATTTTTTTATTTTTTCACCTTTTCTTGATTGATTCTGAGCAGTATTCTTAAATCCGGCCCTGACCATATTCATATGAAAGTTCAGTCTCTTATTTTACAAATAGAAAATCAAAGAAGGTTGAATAATCGTAAAAGAGTGAAAAAAGATTTTGTTGTATAATTGAATACTTTAAAAAAAAATTTTTTTTTATAAAATAAATTCAAATGCAGTGGCGGATGAAGACAATATAAGGCGCTAGGCGTTAGTTTTGGGGGATTTTTTATCTAGATATCACATTCACAAAATGAGATTATATTATTATTAACTAGGTAGAGCCTTGTTTGAAAAAGATGGAATTTTTTCAATCAATGCTCCAAATAGACTGTTCATTAGCCAGTCAATATATCGTTTAAGATAGCAAGTTTGCCCCCCTCCAGGGGGGTGCAACTTTTGCCCAATCTTAAGCACAAACATATCTCGCAAACTTGTTATATTATCATTATTTAACAAATATTCTAAAAAAATATGACCGTCATTTGTCTATCAAAAGAAACGGGTCTCTGAAAGACAAACGACTTAAATAAACGTCCACCAAATTTGCAATGTATCTACACTCGCGGACAAAAAAATCGAGCCACCTATTTTTTTTTCAACTTCACTTATCTCATAGTCAAGACATCCGGATTGTGATTGAAATTGGTGTCATTTTTTAGGTAATTTATTGCAATTTAATAATAAAAAAAAACTGTTTCATTTTGTTTTAAAACTTTTTGATTTATTGAAAAATAATACAAAACATAAGAAAACTTGGTTATTCGAGATTATGAATAATTTCATTATTTTTAAAAATAAATCTCATTTTATTTTTAATCTTGAAACAAATCAATTTAAGTTAATATCAGAAATTTAGAAAGAGCATAAAGCACACTTTATTTCAACTTAACATGGATACACCACCCGTGGTTGCCGCACAAGTTGTTGCCTTAATTCAAAGCGGACTTCTCACAGCGTATTGTGGCACAAGAATTAAATTTAACTCGTTCATCGGTTCAAAGAATTTAGCAACGATATAATGAGACTGGATTCATCACCGTCGCCCCGGGTCTGGAAGAAATCGTGTTACAACTCACATAGACGAACGCTAACTGTACTGCGCGATCGATGGTTAAATGCAATTCAAATTCGACAGAGACTACAGACGCCCGGGGTGGCTAAGTTCACGTACTGTGAGACGAAGGTTGCATGAACAAAATCTTAGGTCTCATAAAGCTGCAACTAGCTCAAAATTGACCACAGACCATCGCAAAGCCAGACTAAGATTCGCTCTGGAACACGCGTTGATTGGACTCTTGGAACAATGACCAGAGTTCTTTTCACGGACGAATCAAGAATATGTCTCCACAGCAATGACAAACGACAAAGAGTCTACCGGACGCCCAGGAGAGCGATATGCCCCTTGTTGCATAACCGGGACGGTCAGTTTCGGAGGTGGTTCCATAATGGTATGGGGTGGAATATCCTTAGAAGCTAAAGCAGATCTTGTTTTTATTGATGGGGGAGCCAATCCAATTAATCGGAGAGGACTAACGGCTATTCGCTATACTCTTGAAGTTCTTGAAAATCATGATGCCCTATGCTGTATTTATCGGCGAAAACATGTTGTTTATGCATGATAATGCAAAACCTCACAGTGCTAAAATCGTGAAGTGTTATCTTCAAGAGGTCGGCATTCAAACAATGGAGTGGCATTCTTAAATCCGGCCCTGACCATATTCATATGAAAGTTCAGTCTCTTATTTTACAAATAGAAAATCAAAGAAGGTTGAATAATCGTAAAAGAGTGAAAAAAAGATTTTGTTGTATAATTGAATACTTTAAAAAAAATTTTTTTTTATAAAATAAATTCAAATGCAGTGGCGGATGAAGACAATATAAGGCGCTAGGCGTTAGTTTTGGGGGGATTTTTATCTAGATATCACATTCACAAAATGAGATTATATTATTATTAACTAGGTAGAGCTTGTTTGAAAAAGATGGAATTTTTTCAATCAATGCTCAAATAGACTGTTCATTAGCCAGTCAATATATCGTTTAAGATAGCAAGTTTGCCCCCTCCAGGGGGTGCACTTGAATCTTAAGCACAAACATATCTCAAACTTGTTATATTATTATTATTTAACAAATATTCTAAAAAAATATGACCGTCATTTGTCTATCAAAAGAAACGGGTCTCTGAAAGACAAACGACTTAAATAAACGTCCACCAAATTTGCAATGTATCTATATAGATTTTAAACTAATTTTTCAAATAATTTTTAACAAAAAGCTATACATATTTTTTATTAATTAATGTATGGGGAAAAATGAGTTCGGGCCCCCCGAAAAAAAATTTTTATTTGTCCCTATAGGGCCCCTGATATTTATTATGAAATTTAAGTATAAAATTCCAATTATTTTATTATTTATTCTTTAAAATTAATTATTACATTTTTTGATAATGAAGAATTTAAAAGAAAATAACTTTAAAATTAATATTTGCTTCGTCTGCATTTATTTATAATAATTATAATGTAAGACGTCGACAGATCAACGAGAACTGGACGTCCAGAGACGTCAAATACGTCAATCTATTAAATTAATACTTTGTTGTCAATTATCGTTGATAAATAATATTATCTAATAATATTTGGAACAAAAATGACTATTGAATTATGTTATTTGTCTTTTTACATATATAAAATTGATATCTACACCTAATATGAGTGGAAATATAATGTTACAGGAAACATTAAAATAATGATTGAATTTCATAAGTCAATTGATAAATTTTTTATAAAAATGAAATGAAATTTTATATCACGATCAAAATTAATTTTGATAATCAATTTTGGGGACCCCCATATTCGACGGGGCCCAAGGCGTGCCCCTTGCTTATGGATCCGCCCTGGTCGAATGTAAAAATTTAAGATAGGGAACATCTTGACGAGAATCATTGAGGGAATCCCAGGATCGTATTGACCCCTGTTTGAGAAATGTCTTCACTCTTTGTATAGTTAATAATGTCTATATCTCTCATTATTAAGACTGAGTGTGTGTGTGTGTGTGTGTGTGTGTGTGTGTGTGTGTGTGTGTGTGTGTGTGTGTGTGTGTGTGTGTGTGTGTGTGTGTGTGTGTGTGTGTGTGTGGGGTGTGTGTGTGTGTGTGTGTGCGTGCTTGTTTGGTCCCGCGCGTGCGCTTGTATAGAAACGCGCGCTTTCGTTGCTTCAGTCATCGTCAGATCGCCTTCGCGTATGCAATACAACCCAATAGACTCTCTTTCTCTCTCTCTCTCGTACTCGAATGTATTTAACCAAATTATTATGTGACTTTTTTGTGATATTAATATAAATATTTCTAAAAAAAATTCGATAAAAATTATTTGCCATCCTAGAGCAGAAAAGTGAGTAAATAATATTTATTTATTTTTATTATAATTCATTGACAATGGATTAAATAAATAAAACGATTGTCATTCACTTTTTTCTATTTAATTTAAATTGCGAAATACCAATCTCAATTGTTTTTCAGAGACATTTTTCTTTTTTAAAATGTATTTATTTGTCCTGTAATTCTTTAATTAAGAAATTTACATATTAATTGCTATTTATTTATCTAAATAATTTTTGTTTTTCAAATCTATCTATCTATCTATCTTCTATCTATATATATAAAAATGAAATGGAAAAAATGTATGTATGTAAATCTATATGTTCTATAGATATTCACAATTTTCAATGAATCTTTTTCACATTAAGTACATATATAGTACTTGAAACGGAGAGTAACGTAGTAATAATTTGAATCTCTAAATATTTATGGGGAATGAATTATAATGAAATTTCTTCAATATCTGGATAAAAATTTAGATTTTTGACACCTTTATAACATGATTTATAGCCACCTCCAGCCAGAGCCTTTGGGCAGTCATAAATAGTCCCTTTTGTTTTCTCAAACAGTATCCTCACTAAAACTCAAGGTTCTTTCTTAAAATTTGCAATGTAACAAAAAATATCCTAAATTGACAAATTACTTGCCCGCCGAAGGCGAGCAAGGGGTCCAGGGAAGCAGGGCCCGTCGAAGGCGGGCTTTGCGACTATCTATTTATTTAATTCGCTAATATCCTCTGTCTGTCACGCTGTTTGACCAGCTTCCCGTTGGAATTTTAAAACGAAATTTTGTAGTCTTATAGAGGACGTTATGGAGAGCCCAGGAAAAATGCTCGGGTCCCGAAATTCCTATAGCTTTTTGAGTTATTAATTCCTAAAGTTACGATTTCTCCCATAGGAAATATATAGAAAAATGCTTATGTATTCCTAGCATTTATATATCCTATGAATGTAAACAAATCTTCAAGCAGGCACTGGATGGGAATAGTAATAATAATTTTCTTTTCATAAGTAAAAATAGGGTCCGCCGCAGCCGGGCCTGAGCCAGGTGAAAAGGGAGATGGGGCAAAGCGAAGCCCGTCCACGGGTGGCACGGCTTCTCATAATTAAGAAAAGGCGAGGCTAGTTTAGATGCGAACAGATAAGTACTAATGTGTAATAGTAACTAGCTACACAGACCACAGATGGATTGTCATTGGTATTTTGTCTTGAATGAATTATTGCATTGTTTCGACCAATTTTTTTTATAATTAAATTGATAGCTAGCTATTTTAATAAAGCCAGGTGAATTTGAGATAAAGTGGTTTTCATAATACTCTCCCTAATGAGGATTTAATTTTTTTGACATTTAATAAAGTATAGAAAGAGTTTATAATTTTTGTTAGTTAATAGAAGTAAGATAATTTGAGTGTTCGAAATTTAATACTAAAAGTGTACTAAATTTAATAAATATTTTCTTTCAGATTTGTTTTGAAATTTATCAGTTAAAAATTGATCCATAAATATATTTTTCCTTCTTCATTAATTTAAAAATGCTCTAATTGAATTAATTATATTTTAGACCCTTGTTTGATGCTAAAAATGACAAATAGGCCTACCTTTTTTTGGAAATTATTAAAAAAAGGAACCAATGGCATCTTTTAAAACCACAATTTACTTTACTTTAAAGCATTTTTCTATTTTCTTCGCTATGCTCTTATCGACGCTCTTATCGCTTATCGCAGCTACAACACAATCGCACCATTAAGCCTAGAGCACATTTAGGCGACGCGACGCGGCGCGGCGCGCAGCGAAGCGATACTTTTGTGAGCTCGCACACTTGGGCGACGTTTTTCTGTTGCAACGAAGAAAATTGAATGAATGAAAATTCAAAACTATTAACAAAATGTCATCCCCAGAGGAAGATCTGGTCATTGTAGCATCCCTCTTAGAAGGGAACAAATTTTTACTTTTTAAAATTTTTTTTATTTATACAATTTTTTTTTTAACACTCGCACTTTTTTTCCCATTCACAAGCACATTCACACACTCATACACACAGTCTTCTCGGCAACTCAGGCCTACCAACTACACCAATCCCGAGAGCATACTTTTTTATTTATTTTTCTATTTTATTTAAGCAAATAAGATGGGCGACGCGACGCGACACAGCGTCAAGCTTGAATGCCCTCCTGAGCATTCGGGCGTCGTCGCGTCGCGACACTCAAGTCTGCGCCTTCCTATTGGAATCTATGTAAACTTCTCTCGACGAAAAAAAAGTGTCGCGTCGCGTCGCCTAAATGTGCTCTAGGCCAGGGATGGCAGCAACACGAGGCCCGCGGGCCGCTTGTGGCCCGTTAAACATGTTTATGCGGCCCGCCAATCATTTCTAAAATTGAAAATAAATATTTTTTATTTTAATTTTATCATTATCAGTATATTTTCAACCATGAAATTAATCAAAAATGACCACCGATCAAGACTGAGTGGTGCACTACTAGAAAGCTGCGTACGTGTAGCAACCTCATCAATTCCGGCTGATATTGATCATTGATCAGCTTATATCGAAAAAACAGTGCCAAATTTATCATTGAAAATTTCAAGTAAATTCGTTTTTCGGTTATTTTCTTGTTTGTTTTTATTTTGCATTAAAATTTGTATATGAAATCTTTACTTTTTTTAACTTTGCCCATCAACCATAGGTATAGGTTGGGCAGGTTAATGTAATCGTAAAAAAAATCGAAATTTTTTTGAAGCTGCCAAAATGCGTTTTGAGGTCCCCTGAATCCATTTAAGTAGTTTTTGGAATGATGTGTGTGTGTGTCTGTGGTAATTTTTTTCGTCAACAAAAATTCAAAAACTATTCGTTCAATTGTTTTGAAATTTTGCACCCATAAACTAGGAGTAGAGGCCAAGAACTGAAAAGCTTTTGGTAAACATCGGACCATTCCCTCTAGGGGGGACAAATATTTTTTTTCTTACATAACCTATAATTTTTTTTATATTTATATTTTCAGAAACAAATGTATGACTCGATCGGATATCGAACCACCGATCAATGGATTTATAATCCAACGCTCTCAAGGGCGAGATTTAAAAAAAATACTTTTTTTTCTCAAAAAAATTTATTTTTAATAAATTGATGTTTTTTGGCTGTGGAGATTTATTCAGGATTCGCAGGGACTTTGCAGCCAGGAGATTAAATAAAATTTATTTATTTATTTATTTTTAATGTAAAATTTTAAAAATTTGATTTGTATTTATATTCTGGCAAACAAGTACAAAATGGGCCTTTAAATTACTGAAATTAAGAAAAAAGTGAGTGCTGTGAGACCAGTCACACCAGATTACCCCCCCCCCCCCGAGAAACACCTCTGGATCCGCCCTTGGACGCTCTATACGGGTTTTGGCACAAGATGAAAAAAAATGGTAAATGGAGTGCGGTTGATATGTCAAGAGCCATTGCCGAGCTGCAAAATGGCGACATGGGGATAAATGAAGTTTATATTTATAGGACTTACGGGGTCTCAAAGCCAACTCTGAAGAGGCATATGCTAGGGACGAATATTTACGCTTTAAAAGTTGGCGCCCATGACGATAATTGGACATTTGCAGGGGTACAATATAGGCGCACTTCCCCAACTTTTAGACGCCGCTCCTACTCCCCTTAATAAATATAACCGAATAGTTTGAGACCAGTTATTTTCATTTAATTTATTCAATACATCATTATATTACTATCTATTCAGTTAAAAAAAGTAAAATATTTGTACAAATATTTTCATGTTTTCTAGTAGAACAATAATAATAATAATAAAATAATGTTCCTTTTCTCAATTTCTGGTCCATATAATGATGATGATAATGATTGTGCAGTATCCCAGATCCCCAATGAATTATTATTATCTCTCTCATTTGCTTGTTTAATTACTTGCTTATTATGTAAGTTTGTAAACACCTTTTTTTTATTTCTAAAGAGAGCGTAGAGTTGTTTGAACTAACAGATTTTTCTTTTGATAAAAATATGAACACAACGATATTCTTTTAAATTTAATAATTGTTTTAAGTAGAAGAAATTCGATGGCTGAGTGGTAATTATCAGGATTAGTTAGATGTAGGGAGCCAGCAAATAATAAAAAAAAAACTTTATTTAATTATCGTCGACGTTTCAGGATCAAATCGATCCAATCTTAAGACCTATGGTCATTGAAAAATTTTATTATGTGTTAATTAGGCAAAATACAAACATTCTTAACAAGTAGGCCTATTTTTTTAAAACAAAACACTTAACGATAAACTGTTAAAAATACTAAAAATAAACTAAAAAAAATACTTGTAAAGATTGTTTTGTATTTTGCCTAAAAAAATTAAAATTTTTCGATGACCGTAAGTCCTGAAGATGGGATCGATTTGATCGTCGACGATAATTAAATAAAGTTTTTTAATTATTTGCTGGCTGCCTACATCTACCTAATCCTGATAATAATTGTTTTGTTTATTTTCCTTATTTTGAAAGAAATTTCAGCTATTTATACGTAAAACCTTAAACAATGTTTTAAGACGATTTAAAAAGCATTTTAGCAAAATCTTAATTCATAAACATATTTTAGGCCTGAAATCTAGATTAAATTTCTATTTTAACTAAAATACCGAAACCCCTTGTTTAAGCTCACTAATAAACATTTTAAGTTTAACCTAACCTCAAAATCTTCGATAACTTGTGGCATTTCTCTCTATACATTTTTTTTTAAGATCTTAAAATCTGTTACTTTTATTAGTTACATTTGAGTTTCAATATTTGATAGGAATTCAAACATATTTAATTGATTGATTGATTGATATTTGTTATTTAAACATATTTAATTTTTATCAAATCACACTTAAGTAATTATACAAATGTATTTGAATTTAGCTTATTGAATAATTTTAAAAAATCTGGTGTGACTGGCGCACAGCACACAACTTTCTCTTACCTTCGGTATCGAAAGTTGTGTACTGTGCTTGTCACACCAGATTTTTTGTGTCGACATGTATTTAGTTCCCGGCAGTAGGGAATATTTGAATTCAGATGTAAAATTTATAAGTATGGGAAAATATTTATATTTTGTAACCATGGCAACCATTTCTCCTATCTTTTCTATGGAATCAGTGGCGTACCGAGGGGGGGGGGCGGGGGGGCGGTCCGCCCCCAGGCCCCGTGTCGGCATAGGCCCCCATATATTTATAAAAAAAAATTTAATGAAAATTTCTCTTTAAGAGGCCCCGGGGCCCTCAGGGCTCAAATAAAAACCGAAAAATTTAGTTAAAAAATCAAAATTTAATGAAAATTTCTCTTTAAGAGGCCCCGGGGCCCTCAGGGCTCAAGTAAAAAAGGAAAAATTTAGTTAAAAAATCAAAATTTAATGAAAATTTCTCTTTAAGAGGCCCCGGGGCCCTCAGGGCTCAAGTAAAAAACGAAAAATTTAGTTAAAAAATCAAAATTTAATGAAAATTTCTCTTTAAGAGGCCCCGGGGCCCTCAGGGCTCAAGTAAAAAACGAAAAATTTAGTTAAAAAATCAAAATTTAATGAAAATTTCTCTTTAAGAGGCCCCGGGGCCCTCAGGGCTCAATTAAAAAACGAAAAATTTAGTTAAAAAATCAAAATTTAATGAAAATTTCTCTTTAAGAGGCCCCGGGGCCCTCAGGGCTCAAGTAAAAAACGAAAAATTTAGTTAAAAAATCAAAATTTAATGAAAATTTCTCTTTAAGAGGCCCCGGGGCCCTCAGGGCTCAAGTAAAAAACGAAAAAATTTAGTTAAAAAATCAAAATTTAATGAAAATTTCTCTTTAAGAGGCCCCGGGGCCCTCAGGGCTCAAGTAAAAAACGAAAAATTTAGTTAAAAAATCAAAATTTAATGAAAATTTCTCTTTAAGAGGTCCCGGGGCCCTCAGGGCTCAAGTAAAAAACGAAAAATTTAGTTAAAAAATCAAAATTCAATATAAGGCCCCCTCTTCTAGTGCCGCCCCAGGCCCCTAACTGCCTCGGTACGCCTCTGTATGGAATACAAGGGTAAAGTGGTCTTCAAACAATTTTGAGGGCAAAACGAGAATATACATTTGAAAGAGCATCTAAAAAATAATTGATTTTTGAATTTTAATCAAAATCGTTAGAGCGAATTTTGAGAAAATCGAAAAAAACTGAAAAAGTACATCAGTAAAGTACTAGTACTCTTTGGCCGATTTTGATTAAAAGCTTATTTTTCCGGTCCCGGGGGGTGTTTAACTTAAATATAAAATTTCAGCCTTATAGCTCAATTCCTTCATGCTTAAAAGTGAACACAGACACACAGACACACAGACACACACACGACACACAGACAGACCATGTCGCGAAAACCACTTTTTTGGATTCAGGGGACCTCAAAACGTGAAGATCCATCAAAATCTCGACATCGAATTTTTGACATGAATCCAATACTTTCTCTCTATATATATATATATTACATATATACATAGGTAAGAGAAAGTAAAACTAATCTCTGACAACACTGACGCGCTTGAAGATTTTTTTGTAACTATTTTTTTTTACATTTTTAAAAATTTATACACGCTTCCTCACCATTAAACAGCTTTACCTCACATAAAATTTTTGGTTTTTAGCACATAATCTTCGCGATACAATAGGTTTTCAAAGCGCTCGAGCAAAAACACATTTAGCCCTCTGGGCTCCCCTACTATATAAAGTTCTTAATAAGAACGATGAAAACAAATTAGTTTGACATATAAATATATTTCTTAATGTCCGCCAGATGTCAACTTAATGCAACGAATTTTGCAAAATGGCGGAGGTTTTTGCCATGTTGCCAAACTTCATTTGTTTAACTTTCATGTTAGTTAATCTACAGTTTAAATGTGTTTATGAATAGAAAGTTTACTAAAATACATATTACCGTTTAACAATTGATAAGTTTTTTTTTTTTTTTTTTTTTTAACACTCACACTTTTTCCCATTCACACTCCCATTCACACAGTCTTTTCGGCAACTCAGACCATATAAGACATTTTACGATATCCGTTATTGATAAAAATACATATATGGGGTCCAGGCATTCTTTTTTAAGCCATTTGGTATCCAATTGGCTTAAATAAAATCATCGGACTGCCTGGGGTCCGAACCCGCGCGCGACGTTTGGTATACGAGGTTAGCACGCTAACCTCTACGCCAAGCCCCGAGGGCAATTGATAAGTTAAAGGCTTTTTAAATGCTCTTTTATGAATTAGGCGGTAATTGTTTATTTTATTAATACTTTAACCCTTCTCTTTGAATAGTCTACTATTAAGATAAATAAAAATTCAATTATAGCTAAGAAATAAAAGTTTTTAAGATCACCGGATAAAATTGCCCATAAATATTTATTTTTCTTTTCAAGTTTTGTTCGGCAGCTGGGTCTTGTAACATCGAATTTTTGACATGATCGCAATACTTTCTCTCTATATATTTCATATATAGATAAGATATAGTGTGGCTAGTCGCAGAGCATGCAGTTGAGCTCGAGGTCACATGGGATTTTTTTTTTTAAACCTAAATTTTTTATTTTTATCCCATTATATATGCAAATTTTAGGCGCTTTGTACAAAAAGCAGATAAAAATCTATAGGTGGTTATTATTATTATTCGACGAATAAAATGAATAATTAACACAAGATTTCTTGATTGAAATCTTGAATAATTAATATCAAGATTGCTGGTTCGTTTTTTGGATTGGTCTTTCGATTATGAAAAGAGGAAGAGATAGGTGGTGGTTTCTTTACTGAATAAGAGAACACTCGACCTATTTTTTCGTATTAGAAATATATTACAAAAAAAAAAAGAAGTAAAAATGAATTTTTTGAAGGGATGCCAAGTTCAAGTTGCCAGGTCAATGATTAACATCGGCCGGCCCCCAAGGCTGCAGGTCGAGCATGGCTGCTTTAGAAATTGAATATATTATATTAAATTATCAAATTTCCTTAATAGTATAATATTTTTTCCTTCTTGCTCTGTCCATTCCTGTTTTTTTTCTTAATTTAAGCTCTTTTTGGCAACAGAGGTCATTTAAACCCCGTCTCTATTTATTTCAATTCATTGGTAGCCAATTAATGAAATAAAATGTTGCTTGAGACGGGATGCGAACCCGCAACCCGTACAGAAGGCCAGCACGCTAACCCTGCACCAAGACCCGAGGGTGTCCACTCAATTGATTCCGTTTCTAACAGGGGCAGTTAGTTTCAAGTTGATCAAGTAGCCCATGTCTTTGGTTACTGATCGGAAGGGAGCTTAGATTCAAAATTTGCATTCTCTCTTCTATACCTATCTTTCGTCTCTCTTTTATCTTGAACGCACACCGAACCTGCAAAAACGTTTTCGAACAAAACGTTTTTGCCTAAAACTGTTTTTTTTCAATGCTTTTCTATGTGTTAACCGAAGAGACAAAACACAATCGGACATGATTCGACATCATCGAACAAAATGTTTTGTCCGAAAACGTTTTTGCTCGTTCGGTGTGCGTTGGCATCGAGCAAAAAATAACTAGAAAAAAAACCCCTACTGGAAGCAAAATAATTTTTTTTTTATAATTTTTAAAAACACACTTTTTTCCCCATTCACACTCACATTCACACACCCATACACACAGGCATCTCGGCAACTCAAGCCATATAAGACTAAACGATACTCATTATTTGTTAATTTGCATATTGGGGGTCCAGGCATTCTTATTTATTTATTTGGTATCCAAATGGCTCTAGAAGCAAAATGCTCGATGGCAAAACATTTTGCTCGTTCTGTGTGCGTTGGCTCGTGGACAAAACATTTTGATCGAAAACGTTTTTGCTCGTTCGGTGTGCGCTTAGCCTTAGACAAGTTGTTTCCAACGAGGGCTGTACCACCAACGCTTGGACGTTGTAGATACATAAGGAGGCGTTTTTGTTCAAGGGAACATTTAGAGAACGTTAAGGATCGACTATACCCACAAAGACCAAGATATTTATAAAAAAAATTACAATAGGCCTAATGAATCAAGAACTGAATAAGTAAAATATCAATTATATATATTTAAAAAAAACGTAATTAAAACGATATAGCATTACAAAATCAATTCATTGTTTTCATAAAACTAATTTCTTTAATTTACATTTATATTTTATTCATTTTTCCAAATTCATTGGATTAGTTGGATTATATTTAACTTCAACTCGGGAGTAATTTAGTCAATATAATCAGTCAGAATGTGCAAATGAAGGCGAGGACCGATAAACGAAGTAGTGGAGGTGAGTATTTCACTCACTCTGCTCTAATCAATGGTCCTGAATACAGGATTGCTTTCAAATGGGCCTTCAAGTAAACATCCTAGTCTAAAGAGGGAGAGAAGAGAGTGATGAGCGTTTACCACTACATAGCAGCAATCAACTAAAATGGCCAGAAACTGAGTTTAATTGAACAACCGCTACGGTCGCTGTAATCAGCTCGCGAAAGGACCAACCTCCTTACCTCATTTACATTTTAATAATAACAAGTTTAGTAATCCTTATAAATAAGAAAGTAAGCAAAATTACACATATTAAGCAATATCTTCCTGGCGGTGGAATGGCGCCGATACATTAAGGTGCGCGTCTCGGGGTGCTAATTTTGGGAGTTTCCAGCGGCCACAATTTTGAAGCTATCGACCTCAATTTTTTTTTAAATTAAAGCTATTTAAAATATCTACAACATAGAGAAGCCCTTTTTTTAATTTTCGAAAAAAAAAAAAATTTTTAGATTAATCGCATTAAATAAAAAATATTTAAAAAAAAGGAGCTCTATAAGTTGTAGATAATTAAATTAGTAATCATTGTGTTAAAAAATAATTAATTTTTTGCCTTTAATTAATTAGCTGGAAGCTCTAGAATGAAATGGAAAAAATCCCTTATATTCCTATGGGGAAAACTAACGCCATCTCTTGCCGCCTCGAGTAACTCGGTAGTCTATAGTGTTCTAACCGTTTTTCGAGACCGCTTTTTATTGTAAAAAATGAACTCAAGCTCTTCCTTAACATCTTAACACATGAATTGCAACAAGAAATATCCCAAATTGGCAATAAACTTGCCCGCCTGAGGCGGGCAATTGCTCGCCAAAGGCAACCAAGGGCACCAACCCCCTCGCTAGGCGGGCTTTGCAACTAGTTAATTATAAAAATAACAAAAAAAAAAATTTTTTTGCCAAGCCAAATTAATTCGGGTCCGAAGGAGTTAAATTAAAAAAATAAAAAGAATATTTTATATATACTTTTTTAATTTTTTATTAATATTTTTTAAATCCATTAGCGAAATTAAAATTTTCCTTAAAACTTTGTATGTTCTTTTTTTCCCTCATATATAAATAGATATACCGGTATATACCGTGCATTTGTATTAAAATCTTCTAGAAATGGAAAGAGAAGATTAAAAATACTTTTCTCCTCCACTCTCTTTCAATTAATTTTTTTCCTCAGTACAGATTTTTTTTTTTTTAAATAATTAAATAGCTTACATTTTTTAAATTAATTCTTATTAATTTAACAAATTAAAATTACAATATCATGCCGATATCTTATATTAAAATATTTTAAACAAGCAACTAGCTATAATTTTTACATAAATGACGTTTTGGTCTTCAGAAGACGAAAAAAAAAGTAATTCTAAATCCATATAGGTCTACTGAATATCTATAAATAAATAATGAAGCCACCCAGCAAATGTTATTTGTCAATGAACTTCGGCTCAAATCACCAACTTTTGTTATTCCCTTAATGTATAGTTGCCTTTAGATGAAGAACCAAATAATATCGACCCTAAATAGGTATACCTACTTGTTTATTATTATTTTTTAATTAAATCTCAAATTTTTGTTTCTGTAAATGTTAATGGTCACTGTAAGGAAAATTATTATTTTAATTAATGTTGAATGAACGAATTAGCATTTGTCATTGATATATTCGTTATTTTAATTTCCAAAGTTATGTTCATGTGTTTGCTTATTTATTATTCGGACGTCTAGTTTATTTGGTTTGATTAGTCATTTGTTCCTCTATGCTAATCATTATTATTATTAGGCCTATATGAAACGATATTGACAATTTAGTTAAATGAATTTAATTTTCTCCATCCCTTTGTATACCAGTATTTTACGTTAATCTAGTGAGCAACCTTTGTTTGTGAGTTTATAATAAGGAATGTCCTGTCAGTTCTGCCAACTAAAATTATTAGTAAAGCAGAAATATTCAAGTGTTTTTTAAAAACCCTATAAACATTGTTATAATCGTTCGAACTTTGTTTATTTTATTTTTTAATTTTCCCTGTGTTCACAAGGATCCCAAACTCTTGTTTGCTGAACATGTGAATATAAAATCTAGAGCCCGGGTGTTCATTCAAATGCGTTTGAATAGAATCTGAATTCGTTCCTGAAACTTCGCACTTATCCATTTCATGATTATTCGATTCAAAATAACCTATTTGTTCCGAGCATATGCACATATTTTGGCTTTTTTGAAGAAATTACATTCACAATGCATGTTTTGCCAATTTTTAACCAAATAACCTTATTTTTCATGCATATTTTAACATTTTTTTTAAAAGAAAATGAGTAAGAAATTTTTCCCTTATATGGCAGACCAAGGCACTGCCGTTTTCCCATACTCCATTTCTTCCTGACAAGACCAAATCATCATTAATGAGGATCGGTGGGCTATGAGGGGAGGAGGAGACAAAAAAAAATAGCCAACGACCAGCCTTAGAAAATATGGAAAGCTTCAGATTCTTCAGAAAGGGTTGAATGATTTCAGGATTGGGGGAGCTTGAGTCTATGTTCGAAACACCCGGGTTATTATTTACCTTCTCTTATTTCTCTCTCTCTGTTAATATATATAGAGAGAAAGTATTGGTTTCATGTCAAAAATTCGATGTCGAGATTTTGATGGATCTTCTCGTTTTGAGGTCCCCTGAGTCCAAAAAAGTGGTTTTAACGAACATGGCCTGTCTGTGGGTGGATCGGTGGGTGTGTGTTCAATTTTAAGCATGAAGGAATTGAGCTATGAGGCTGAAATTTTATTTATAAGTTAAACACCCCCCGGGAGCGTAAAAATAAGCTTTTAATCAAAAGGCCAAAGAGTACTGATGCACTTTTTTAGTTTTTTTTTTTCGATTATCTCAAAATTTGCTCCAACGGTTTTGTTTAAAATTCATATATCACTTATCTCATTTTGCCTTTGAAATCTTTTGAAGACCACTTTACTCTTGTACTTCATATGAAAGATATGAGTAATGGTTCCCATGGTAACAAAATATAAATATTTTCTCCTGTTTATAAATTTTACATCTCTTTTAATATATCGGCGGAAACTATGTATATATAGACTATGTCGACACAAAAAAATCTGGTGTGACAAGCACAGAACTCAACTTTCGATTACCGAAGGTAAGAGAAAGTTGTGTGCTGTGAGACCAGATTTTTTGTCACAGTATGGGCATGACCTCCCTTATTTTGCCTGATATTAAAAATTAGCGAGTTAGACTTTTTAATCTATGTATATTTTTCTAAATTTCACTATCGCTTCCCTATAAGAATATAAACAATAATAATGTGAAAATAAAATAAAGTCAATAAATTGCTTATTTGAACTTATGTTTTGTGATGTCTTTTTACTCTGTTCCGATTTTCATGATTAGTTATTTATATTTTACCAAAAAAAAAATTAAATAAGCCCATCTCTTTGAAAAATTCCTTGCATTTTAATAATTTTCTTTTAATATAGAGAGTAATTATAATTAGAGAGAGAGAGAAGTTCTGAGCATCTGTGTACTACCGATCGTTAATTATAAATGTAAATGCACATACAAACAAACAAATAAACACGTACTCGCATCTCTTAACGTGATTTGGAAGCAGATCTTAATTACATCTCTGGACCAATTGTGCCTTGACAGCTGTTTAAAGCTCGCCCACTCTTCCCCTACCCTCCTCTGTTTATCATCCCTTATCAGATGACAGTAAATCAACAAGACCAGCTTCGCTCTCTGGCTGAATTTATCAATTAGTTCCATCCTCTTTATGGGTTGCGAAAATATTTTCCCTACTTCAGAGTCAATTGATTATTACAGTTTATTCATTCTTTTGATAAAATTTTGACACACATTATTATTAAATACTAGCTTAGCCACCCGTTTTTGGAGTAAGTTATGGAGTGTCCAGGAAAAATACTCGGGTCTCCAAATGGGAGGCTAAAAAAAATTTCTGAAAATCCAGAATTTTCCTATTAGAATATGGGCTCTATCTCTCATTATAGATCAGCCTGGATAAGTGAGCCACATGCCTTCGGCGACCTTGGCCTAGACATTAAATTATTTCTATAAAAAAATACCTATATTTTTTGCTTTATTAAAAAAAGAAAAGATTTTTTATTCTTTTATTTCGTAATCAACTGGAATTTTTTCTCTTAAATTTTTTAAAACCCAAATGTAAAAATTCAGTACTTTAAATTTAATTGTAGTGACAAACTGACAGGCAAACTAATAAATTCAGAGTGAGAGATTTTATCTATCTTTCTTTCTGTTGACTATTTTTCATGTCATTAACTCTTTTCAAGCCTTCTAGTCTATTTTTTGTTTTAAATTTTTTCTCGCCACTCTATCGTATGTTTTCTCACAATATCTAATAGATACCTCTAACAGCAGTTAAAATAGAATGATAGGAAAAAAATAAATGGTGAAATCTTTAGCTGTAACATCATTCTTTCTTACCTCTTGAAACAGAGGAGTTATTCAAGCCTCTAAACTTTTTCGTGCATGCCCCCCTGCCCGGCTACTATACCCATATGCATTGTAAGACGTTGTCACGTCAAAATTTTGTCTGTTTTGTTCTTTTTTGAGATGAAAAAAATGTTCGTCTTAAGATACGGCTCAATCGATGAATCCTTCGACATCCTCTTGGCAAATGCTCTTATTGACAAGCATGATGACATGACACCGTTATCCCACTGGTCAATATACATATATGGATGAAAATATGTTGTTTTTTTACATGTGAAAATATTACTTATTTAAATTACTTACTTACTTAAATTTTTTATCTGGCTTTTTATAAAACCAATTCGGCTCTTCAAGTTTTAGAATGCAATTGACATTTAGTGGTTGGCTCTTCTAAAGAGAGGTTGGGGAAATCGATCGCTTCTGCTTTTACATAACTATTCGTTATTCGAAAATAATTTTTGGAATATCCTAGCAGATATGGATGGAATTCTTTGCTGAAATAAATTATTTTTTGGATCATTATTGAGAAGAAAGTTGAGCATTTGATAATACTAGAGAATTTTGGTATTTCCATGAGTACCAGAATTTCCATTTCTCTAGAGAACTTTTTTTAGTTGTTATTCTTGTTAGTTTGAATTTAAATTTTTTAACAACTTCATTCAGTAAATGGATCTTCTAAGATATCTTCGGATTCCAGACAATTTCAAATAGCGTCAAATACTGAATGTCTCCCGGGAGGCAAGTTTTGTTTTCATTGCCCAAACTTATTTTCTTGAGTTGGGACAGATAGAGAATATGGATCTTGACAAATTCTCAAACAAGTGACTTTTCTCTCTTTGTTTTATTCTTCACCACTACTGCAACAAATATTGTTATAAAAAACCGTAAAACTATTATATGAAATTGCCAACTACAAAACATAATAATAAAATATAAACAAGTTTAAAGATATTAGATTTTAGGATAAGTTAGGTTTTTAAACTTTTACTTATTACCTTCCTTTTTAACTTGATGGTGGGAAATTTTATTTTATGAGTAATAAAAAGAAAAAGTTTAATTTAATCAAAAAAATTAAAGTTAGATAAAATTAATATTTCTTTTTAAGTTAGACAAATTTCAACTCACTTCCCTCTAAACCAGTGCTTCCTTACCGGTGCGCCTCGACACCTAAGGAGGCCGCGTGATTGGCTAAGGGGTGCCGCGAGATATTGAGATAAACAAAAAAAATTACCCTTTTCTTAAGCTAACAAAACTATTGATATATTTTTACTCAGTGATTGTAGTAAAGTTTACTATATTATGTTATGGTGTACGTTACTTATACAATATTTCAATAAATTTACATATAAAACTTAATTTTTTTTAAATTTGCCCATCAACCGTAGGTTGGGCAGGTAAAGTTAATGTAATCGTAAATAGGAAAAAATAAATGGTGAAATCTTTAGCTAAAAAATCATTCTTTCTAACCGTATACTCACCTTAATTATACCTCTTACGACAGAGGAGTTATTCAAGCCGATAAACTTTTTCGTGCATGCCACCCTAACCTGCCACTATAGGCACATGATTTGTAAGAAGTTGCCACGTCAAAAAATCGAAATTTTTCTGAAGCTGCCAAAATGCATTTTGAGGTCCCCTGAATTCATTTAAGTAGATTTTGGAATGATTTCTATGTGTTCGTTTGTCTGTGAGTATGTCTGTGGTAATATATTTCGTCAACGAAAACTCAAAAACTATTCACCGAATTGTTTTGAAATTTTGCATACATAAACTAGAGGTAGAGGCCAAGAACTGAAAACCTTTTGGTAAGCATCGGATCTCTAGGGGGGGGGGGGACAAATATTTTTTTCTTACATAATCTATAATTTTTTTTATATATTCAGAAACTAGACTTTCTTACCTGAAAACCTTGATGATTAATTTATCATTTAACATTTTTATTTATTTATCTCTACTAATTTTAAGAGAAAAGACTAGGAATAAAATAAGAATAATAATAATAAATCCTCAAATATTCTCTTGAGATATCTTTTATAATGGAAGCACGCATGGGAAGGACTCATACAGACTAACAATAAGAAGCTATCCAAGATGATGCAGCACACCACTGGTTTATATGTTTTTATTTACGACGATGGTGTGGAGAGGATTCATATGGAAAATATAATTGTTCAAAAATTAGGAACACTTGTTTTTAGTCACAGATTTAAAAAAAATGCATAGTCGTGAATCGGATTTTAATCGCAAGAAAGACTTCATCGCAACATCTATATGCAGTTAAGCTTAAGACTAGTAGGACTTGTCAATTCCAATGTTCCTTTGTCTCAAAAGACCTCCCGCTACATGCCTCTATTTTTGCTTAAATCTACAATCTACAAACCATCACATCTAACCTGAATAAGTATCTTTTTATTTTTGGATCTCCCAGTTGTGTTCTCTGCCCTCTACTCTTAGATAGTTTTTACCATTGATTGATTGATTGATTAGTTGTTCTGGGGCTTCTCTTTGCACTGCGACCTTCTAGATTAGATCTATTGTGCTCCCCCGATCTAGGAATGGTTCGAATTCGGGTGATGTTTTACCCCTGAATTCCTATGTCCATCCCTCAGGCCCTAAGTGCCTGGAATTGGAGGGGATGTGTACTCCCTTTTGCTCCAGCAGAGACGTTCGACTTTGGTTGAATTTTTTCGGCAAGTTGGGTTCGAACTCGAGTGACATTTTACCTCGTATTACTAAGCCTCAGCTTATCCGATAAGCCACGCTCGCCTCTAGTTTTTACCATGCTCTTCCTGGTTGACTTCATGCGTCTTTTCACCTTATGCATCCATTAAAAAAAAAAAAAAAAATCGGACAATATTTTATATAGGCCTACGCCTCTCTATATCATCTTCTTCTGTCCTCGCCTTTTTCCCGCGATGCGGGGTCGGCGGACCTCACTACTTCCCTCCAACCCTATCAAGCGTTTTTGCGACCGGAAGAAATAGGACAGGCCGGCCCGTCGTACGGTCTGACGCCTGTTGAAAAGAGGAAGGAAGAGACAGACATACAAATAACTGAAGGACTGTCTGTCCCAGCTCCTCGGGCAACTCGTGGTCGCCATCCACGTACCCACAAGATGTGGGCCCCTGAGCGAAACGCCTATCTATATCATGATGTAGAGAAATAGAGATATGGCATGTTTAGTGTACAATTTTTAAAAATACAGGGTGTCCCACTGAATATGCTCTTTTTAAGTTATTAACAATTTTTGGACTTTCAGTTTTGCCACAATCACCATCAACTTGCTTATTTCCTATGGAACATCCCAGATATTTTTGCATCATTATGAGTTATTGCTTGCTTATTGCTGCTATTGATTGCTTGTATTTAAGAGCTACCAATTTTGCGTACGTCTTTAAAAATTAATAATAATTAATCTAATGTTTGTAAAATTAATCAACTAGAACTCTATTAGACATTAAATACCTAATCATAAAAACTCAAATTTGTTCATAATATCGTTTATTTCTGAAAAGTTTTTAATATTAATTATTTTTTAAGGAGCTAGGATCAAATTTCTCCATTTTTTTTGTCAAATATTTTAAAATACGGGAAAAATTTAAAAACCTCCATTAGAAATATTTCCATTACGAAATCTGTGAGAGCGTCTATTATAATCTTTACCCTCCAAGGGCTCGCCAGCCACGTAGATTTCTTGATTGTTGATCCCTAGAGGTGAGTCAGCAATCGTCCTAAGGACCCAAGTGAAAACCCTTAGAATTTTTTATTTATTTGATTTGGCAGCTTTTTTGAATTATGCCTCTCACTTGTCAGATTATTCAAAATTAAAATTAGATACCATTTTAAATTAATAAATACATTAAGGTCTATATGATATTTTCTCATAATTGATGGATAGAAAAAGATAATATTTTTAGTTATAGGCCTATATATTCACTACTTTAAATTTAAGTTGTTCTGAAAATCTTTTTGTTCGCTCATTCTCAAATCATATCAAATGTTTATAAATTTAACTATACCGTATATTAATTTTTTTATACCAATATTTCATTTATCAGCCTTTTTTCTTATCTCTTTTATGCAAGCATAAAGACAGTGGGATGGTAAAATAACCTGCTTCAGCATCATTTACCATGTTTGCTGATGAAAAATAAACAGAGAACTAACTATTACGCAATTCAATTCTGCTGCCTAGGGTTAGTTTCATTTTTTTTATTGGCTGCTTAAGGGTCACTTAATATTGACATTAATTATGTAGTTAAAGCAAAAACATGTTGTGGTATGTACAATAAAGTTGACATTTATGCGCTCCGTGAGCCTCGAGATGGCCATCCCTGGTTCTTTAGTTTATCCTGTAATTAATTATTTAACGTTATATTACATTACACTGTACTTTTCATTTAACAGGGTGATGATGGTTTAAAGAGGATTAATTATTAATAAATAAAAAAAAAAGTATTAATAAATACTAAGTTGACTTCTTGTCTAAAACAGCATCAAAAATTAATTGTTAAGGCAAAAAAAATTTGTTACTTCAGCTAAACTAAAAGTTACCTAAAGTACTGGTAAAAAGGGTCGGAGAAGACAGTCGGTTGGAATCCCAAGGGAAAACAACCAACTAGTGGCATGGCATTCCTTTCCTTTTTATTTTATTCCTCTTTCCTAATCGATTATCAAAATTCTTTATATTTTTTTCTTGAACGCAAGTAATTAAGCTTTTATTTTTTGTAGCCTATCTTAAAATAATGTAAAATAAAATTATCGTTAATTAAATATTTGTATGAGAAAGTTGGTTAAGATTTGTATTGTTCGAAAATGGAAAATAATATTTCCTCCCAGACTCCGGTTATTAAAGACAGACAAAGCAGATTAATAAATAGGGCTCGAATTTATAGGCACTAAAAATATTTAAAATAGGCAGGCAACTAAGCACTAAAAATTATTAAAATAGGCACTTAAAAAGGCATTTATTGTAAAAATAGGCACTTAAAAGGCATTATTTAAGAAATAATATAAAAAATTTAAAAAATTGATGTTTTATTTTTGGAAACAAAGATAAAACAATTGCCTCCTTTGCACAAAGATGGCTGAATGAGGGCGGAGGGGGTGAAGCCCAACTGGGGCGCCGTTTTTCGTTCGACCTTTTTTTTTTTTAGTATTCGAATCTCGTTCGATTTTTTTTTGTAATTTTTCCTCCGGATTTGTGATATAAAATGAATTTATTGTGAAATTTCAAAAAAAAAGCCGAAATTGGCTTAAAATAGCCTATTTTAAGTTAAAATACTTAAAATAGGCACTAAAAAAGGCATTTATAGATGAAATAGGCACTAAAACCTGAAATCGGCCAAAATAGGCATTATAGGCACTAACAAATACCTCTTATTTTATTCAGAATTTCATGAAACGTAT
Source organism: Euborellia annulipes (assembly GCA_023213315.1). NCBI lineage: Eukaryota > Metazoa > Arthropoda > Insecta > Dermaptera > Anisolabididae > Euborellia > Euborellia annulipes. The sequence goes on from JAKCPI010000220.1 coordinate 68,603, forward strand.
ACATATCATATTGGCCTAAATTTTAAGCCATAAATAAAAAAAAAGGCAAATAGGGCGAAATCCGAGCCCTATTAATAAAAGTTGTTAGTCTTCGATGGAAAATATTGCAATACAAACATTCCTGAAGTAGGACTTGGCCGCCCATACCTGCTTGTAAAAATATTTCCTTTAAATAATTGAATTATTTAGTAGTAGAGAGTATGATTATTGTCATAATACGAGATATAGATTCAAATCAGTGTGATTACTTTTCTCTTCCAGTTAACATTCAATGTCAACATCAGTCTTAATATAGATTTATATACCTCTTCACATATCACTCTCTCTCCCTTTGAAAAATAGATAAGATAAGCAAGAAAAGTTGGACACTTACTGTAGATATTCGCTCTTTTCACTTACATTTATATAACTCCATTCACACTCAAAAAAATTATAATTTAATGAAATTCTAGAAACTTTTTCGACTTTACTCTAATCTATCAGCTACTAGGTATACTTCTCTACTTTTACTGGTAGAGTTTCTAGAGTCAAACAAATATTGCATAATACTCCAACCGTGTTAATATTGCATTTGTGCAATTTCTAATGGAAAAAAAGGATAGCGATAACGTGTATTCATCTAAAAAAAATTAAAATTGATCTCACCCGGTATCAATTTGTTTCTCTTCTCCTAGCTCCAGAAGGTTTTAAAGAATTTCTTTTGACTTGACAACGTCTTACTACGCATGTGTGTATAGTGGCTGGGTAGGTAGGGAGGCATGCACGAAAAAGTTTAGCGGCTTGAATATCTCCTCTGTCTTAAGAGGTATAATTATGGGGAATATACGGTTAGAAAGCTAAAGATTTCACAATTTATTTTTTTCCTATCATTTCATTTTACTGCGCTGCGGTAAATTCTAATTTGAAAGTTTAAACCCCTGTAGATTCCGAACGGCTAATCAGATCAGTCTAAATGTGATGTCAATTTGTGCAGAAAGAAAAACTTTAATTGACTATATAAATTAATAATTTTAAATTAACAAATACGTATTAATTAATAAACTCTAAAATCAATTATTTTTTTTTCAAAAAACCTCATTTTTTAAGCAAAAGTAGCCCTTAATGGAATAAAGTTTGGCCACACCTGTCATATATTGTTACAATGAAAATGTATTAACATGTTTGTTAATGAGAACAAAGTACTAGTAAAAAAAAAACATTACTTTCTCTCTATATATTTCCATATAGATAAGAGAAAGTAAAAATAGTTTGAAGTCAAGCAAAAGACGTTGTCACGTTAAAAAGTCATCGATAGCCAACACCAAATTTTTATTTTTATTTTTTCGTTGATCATCTGAGGGCTATAGAGTTTTTTATTTCCATTGGCGGTCATCCCTTCTGATAATCTTTATTTATTTAATTACAAATGTTATAAAATCGCTGCATCGCTCGGCACCTCCTCCACTTCCAATCGCACCGATCGTTCAAGCAGTTTAGACGAGTGAATAAATAGATAATCACTAGATAATAATTTATTAATTTGATTCTGAGGCATTTGCCTTAAAGTTGTTATCCGAGGGTATTAGGGTAAACGGGGGTAATACCTACACAGGGAGTTCTGGTCTTATTTTTAGCAGCAGGTGCTATCACAATGTACTACTGCCTTGCGGGCGATATCGCAGTTAGCGCTCCGTAGTTTTCTGTCATCCAAGTGGACTTGTTGTTTTATCCTGATAAGTCATCCATATATGGACCGTTTATTTTGAAAGTGGCGTAAGTCCATTTTCTATTGTTTCGAGAAATGAAAGGTTAGCATATCTGTTAATTTAAAAATCTGGGCAAATGATATGAAATCGGTGAATGTTTCTACTTCTTTATCAATATCTAATTTAGCAGTTGGCTATAAAATTGGTTTTAGGGCCGGTCTTTTCATCTTTGGGTAGCACGTTAACCTATGGGTAGTGTGCAATGCAGAAACCCTGTTCCAGGGAATGAACTCTCTTCAGTATTAAAGGTTTTTTGAAGTTTTCTACTTAATAAAGACATAAAATATAAAAATTATTAAAAATAAAAATTGAAATTAATTCAAATAAATATTATAAGTTAAAATAATTAATTTTAAAAAAATTATTTTTTTACTAAAATTTAAAATTTGAAATGCTTTAGTTGAAGCTCGTCTCGCCAGAGTGCGCCAGAGGGGAGTTGGCCAACCCTCGAACATGGTTTCAACTCGGCTATTAGAATATATTCAAATAATCATCTTCAACACCTTGCCAAATATCCTAGAAATATAATCCTGACTGACATAAAATGAATAATAACAAAAAAAAGGGATAGATTGAAGAATGCCTCTGTTATTTTTATGTGAAGTTACGAAGCTGTTGCCAGCCTTGTGTTCCTAATATCACCCCTTTGCTAAATCGTACCCAGAGCTTTTGGCTCCGACTAATTTAACAGAGAGCTTGGCAAAAAATTCAACATATATACATATACATATACTCCAAGGCTGGGTTATGCAAATAAAAAGCAAATGGCTGCCTCAGTTACCAGTGGACCTAACCTTTTGCATATTGTAAAATATATCACATCTCATCACTTTATTGATAAAATAAGTTGAATCAAAATAAAAATAACAAATATATCTACTTCTTTTTTAAATAAAATGATGGGATGTCATATATTTTACTATAAGAATAAAAATGAAGAGGGTTTCTGCACTACAAAAAAAGCACTTTAACAGACACTTCGCTAACTACCCAAACATGAAAAGACCGCCCTTAGGCGAATTTGACTAAACTAATATATAATTACAAGCTGCCAATGGACTTACACCACTTTCAAAATTAACAAATTGTAAAGATCGTTTAATTTCAATTGTGAAAAATCAAATATTACTCAAAATATACTTCATATTATTTCAATATTCTTTACAAATAATGACACGATATAAAATAAGAGTAGTATTTTTAATTTTAGACGTTAATTACATTGTTAAAATTCCAAGATATTAGTAGTATTTACTTATCCTCTGTATATGGATGGCAGAGTGTTGAAATATTTATGATGTACCGGAAGAAATAACTGCTTGATATCTTTATATTAATATCTTAATATCTTTATTAATATCTTTATATTATAATTTATATTAATAAGTATTAATCTCGTTACCAGTGGCGTCATTTCAACTTTTTCTTGGAGAGGGGGGGGGCAAACTTTTTTTTCAATTTCTCACTTCAGTTTTCTTACAAATAGGTATCTCAAATTTGGTCAAAAGGTATTTAATTAAATTAATTTTTTATTTTTGTACAGTTACGTAGATATATTTTATTTACGTAGAATAATACCTAGGAAGGAGGGGGGAGGGGGGGCGGGGCAAATACTCTTCCCCCCACAAATGACGCCTCTGTTAGTAATTCTTAACAAGCTTATAAACAAATGCACAATAACAGGCTACTAACAGGCAACCATCTGCTAAGCTATCTACCTCAAATTGGACTTACACCACTTTCATAATCAACGATTATGCAACTTCTTTTACCGACCAATTTTCAATTGTACAAAACATGGGAATTTTTTAAGGAATTTACCACTAGCTAGTTATACATAGAAAATTTACATTAAATTAAGCATAAATTATGTGATATCTCAGATTTTTTAAAAATTGGACTTACACCACTTTCAAAATAAACAGTCCATATATAAATATACATTTAGTTCCATACGTGCTCATTCAAACAATTTCTTCAATGTGGTGAGGAGATTCAAAAGATATTTTCTCAATCTGGAAATCAAGCATGCAATCTCAACACCTTAAATGAGCAGGTTGCTCGTATATCAGGCGTTTTAAGTGACATTTTGAACAATCGTGAATATCATTTATATAAAACATTGTGTACTATGTTTCTGTTTTATTTAGATATAAGGCCATCTTCAGTTCTTATGAGATGAAAAGAGCATAAATAAAAATTAAAATACAAGAACATAAAAAAAAATATTTATATAAAAAACATTAAGTTTTTTCAAAAGGTCTTTTTTCTCAATCTGGAATTTTAATGACTTATTAAAAGATTTTTTTGGACGTAAAACACCTGCATTGCGGGGTCTTGCCATCAGCTTTTTTTTGCATCACATCTGTATTTCTCTCTCTAGAGGAATCAATTTCCTTTTACAAAGCCAAAGCACGTATATTTTATCTGAAATGTCTCGACAATTATTGAACCTAATTGCCATATAATAATAAAAGGAAATTATTAATTTCGCACCAATGAAAATGTAACAGATGCTCTCCAATACATAGAGAGAAACTATAACCCTCTCTCTTTCTCTCTCGTACATATAAGAGCCATATCATACGATAATTTTACTGAAAATAAATTAATAACTTCGGAAATAGTCTTTGGCCTAAGTTCATACGGAAATTCTTTTATGGAGTTCAGTTTAATTTAAATTATTTAATCTTAAATTTTTAAGGGGGTGTAGGAGCGCCGTCTAAACGTACTTTAAAAAAAAACTAGACTATTATAAGGAATTGTTTAATGCGGTTTTATTTTTAATGAATTAAATTCATAAGGGATTTTTGGGACAGAGAGTTATAATTTTTTTAATGACTTATTAAAAGATTATGAAAATTAATTTTTTTGTTGTCAAGCAAATACAGCTACGCTCCCTGGGCTCCCTTGCCCTTTTTTTTTTTGATTTTCGAAAAAATAACATTTTTTTTAGATTAATCGCATTAAATAAAAGATATTAAAAAAAATTCTCTCTATACCTTATATATAATTAAATTACAATAGTAATCATTGTGTTAAAAAATAATTAATTTTTTACCCTTAATTATTTAGCTGGAATCTTTCAAATGAAATGGAATAAATCCCTTGTATCCCTATGGGAAAAACTAACGCCATCTCTTGCCGCCTAGAGTAACTCGGTTCTGAATCGTCCTCTAACGGTTTTTCGAGACGCGCACCTTAATAAGGAGATGTGAGATCCTTTCCAATATAAGTTCTTCCATAATAAGTGCAGAGCTCGCCTCTACTAATTGATTTTTTTTTTTTTTTATAAAATCCTTTCAGTCCCCTGGTAAATGGTCGGTAAGCTGCAAGTTATACAAATAAATTATGTGAGATAACTGGAGCATAGCTAGAGAAAAATTACAGTTTATACAACTGCAAAAGTCTATAGTATACACAGTTAATAGAGCTGTCTAGGTAGTGCTCTACCTAGAGATGAAATTACTGCAGCGTACACACCCAATTAGATTTGTCTAGCTAGAGTAAATTGAATCTAGCTAGATTTTACTCTACAATGTACACGTACCATAACGGAAAGTCGACCAAATAGAGCGTGACAGACAGACGCACATTAGCGAATTATATACTGTATATAGTTTGTTCCACTAACTCCCTTTTGATCAATCAATTACATTGGAGAGTTTGTTTTCCCCTGAGATTACCAGGGAACTCTGATTAAGTTTTAAATTTCATTACATTATAATAAAAAAAAAAAAACATTTGATAATTAAATTTAAAACTTGGCCTAAAATTAATTTGATTGGAAATTTTTGAAATGAAAATCATCTCTAATAATGTTAATAAATTGATTTTCACTTCTAATTTATCTTGATAATTAAATCTTGTTGATAGAAGGGTAGTCTGAATTATTTAATTGAATAAAATTTAACATATCTTTTTTGCATTTTTTAATTACATTTTTATTTTTTATTTATTTTTTTGATCGTTATATTTTTGAATCATTTGGTGAATTTTATTAAAATATTTTTAAATAATTCAATAACGAATTTAATTTATTATTTTACTAGCTACAAGAGCGAGTCGAAGCGAACCAAAGTCTTCAAGTGACCACAATCATGACCAAACATACAAGATTTCAGCTATATTGCGTCACTCTAAGGCAGTGACGGCGCTAGCTTATTCTCAGTGAGGGGGCAGGGGTGGGGCAAACTTATTAACAGGGGGGCAGTCAATAAATATATAGGCTACATCAACAGAGAAACAAAAATCTGGTGTGACTCGTGGCACCAGATTTTTTGTGTGACCTTAGGAACCGACAGAAGTTTCGGATTCGGCCAGTCTCGGCCAAATTTCATCCGAAATTTCGTCCTGTCCGAAACCTGAGTTTAAAAAGAGAGATTATGCTCGTATACTAAAAAAAAAACGTCGAGTGAAATTCGCACTTAAAAAAAAGGTCAAATGATTTTCGCAAGAGCAAAAATTGGAAATTTTACTAAAAAAAGATGAATTTTGTATGGGAAATTTTAAGAAAAAGTTTAAAACAAGTTTCGATTTCGGTCGAAACTAAAATTGAAGCCAAAATTCGGTTTCGGCTGAAAATCTTGTTTCGGTCGGACTCTAGTCGACATAGGCGTATATTTAGTTTCCAACAGCACATAGCTTCCAATATTTATTTAAATAAAGTTATTTCAAAATTTTTTCAAAATTATTCAAGGAATGTTATGATGATGATTTTTTCAAAATTTCCTAAACAAAGAATTACAATAATTTATCGAGGCCAAATCCGGGGGAATCTGGGGGTATGGAAAATTTTTTGAAAATAAGCCACTGAAATCTGCGTTTTTAGCTATCCTGAGTCGTGAAAAAGATCAAACTTGATGAGGTTAAAAGGCCGGGGCCCCTGAGGAAAAAAATTGCAAGAAAAATATTTTTTTTTAATTGAAATTTTAAGATTTGAGCTAAAAGGGCCCGGGCCCCCTGAGGAAAAAAAATTCCAAGAAAATGTTTTTTTTAATTGAAATTTTAACCATGAAAATTATTTTTAATTGGAATTTTAAGGTGGGAGCGCAATGGGCCCGGGCCCCGGGGATATAGCCCCCCCCCCCCTGTCTGCGGCCCTGATCACACCACCAGCACGTACAGGGAAATATTTTCAGTTTTGGTTGGCAGGCTTCCTCACTATCTCCTGAGAAATAGGAAAGCCCAGAAATTTTTCTGAAAGATATTCATAGCTGGTGGATTTACACTTGTACTCGAAGAAGAAAATTTTTTTTAGATTGGGGCTCAATAAAGTTTTTTTTTTTTAATTTAGGTCTTTTTCGGCATCGAAGGCCGATTGGTAAAGTTATCGGATATTTTTTTTCTTTTCGATGACATACATTATAATGGCACAAAAGAAAGATATTTACTTGACAAAAACTTGAGAGTAACTAAATTTATTTATTAAAATAAAGAATTTTAAAAAATAATCTTTCTTTTTCACATTGAAATAAAAAGCTTAAAACTTAAATTACATTTTTTTTTAAGGAAAAGTGAATAATTTTAGAAATTTTTTTATTTGGTTTTCGAGCTGATTGGGGGGGGCATCCAGGGGGGCAAAGATCCTTGCCGGGGGGGCGCATGCCCCCCCTAGCCCCCCCGTAGCGCCGTCACTGCTCTAAGGCCGTTTTCTTATCTCTTTTGTATATGTTTGCTCTCTTGTTGTGCTTGTGAATATATCGATGTTCCGTCGTTCGCAGATTCTATTATTAACAACCCCTAACCAATTGTGAACATCTAAAAAAGCAAAAGCAGATGAGGCAGTTACCAACTGTAAACAAGAAGAGTATAATAGAAAAAAAGTCATTTGAAAAATCTTTAGTCGAAGAAAATTTTTTTTTACAATAGTCGATTATACGAATTTAAATGAAAACCAAGTATAAGGATTTACTGACTTAAAAATCTGGTGTGACTGGTCGCACCAGATTTTTTTATGTCGAGATATATTTAGTTTTCCATAGCACCTTAGTTCCAAACTTGACCACTTGCATTTCATAAGTAAAAATCTTAAATACATCAGTATATTGTACATCAATTTTCTTTAAAAATCTTACTGATATGCTTTTCAAAGGGCATTAAACCCACTGTATTTAAATAAATTAATAACCCCCTAAAGGCCTCTGTAGCCGAAAAGGGTTTAAAAAAATCAAAATGGGGAAAACATTTATATTATGTTACCATGGCAACCATTTCTCCTATCAAAAAAGAGTAAAGTTTGCTTTATAAGATTTCAAGGACAAAATGAGAATATACTTTTTAAAGAGCATGTAAAAAATAATTGATTTTTGAATTTTAATCAAATCATTGGTTCCAATTTTGAGAAAATCGAAAAAAAAAAAAAACTGAAAGTACATCAGTAAAGTACTAGTATTTTTTGGCTGGTTTTGTTCAAGTGCTTGAGTGTACCAAACTAAAATATAAAATTTCAATCCGGTAGCTCAATTCCCCATGCTTACAACCGTTACACACAGACAGACATATACAAAAATATATACATGTTGCAAAAACCACTTTTTTAGATTCAGGGGACCTCAAAACGTATATCCATCAAAATCTCGACATCGAATTTTTGACATTAATCCAATACTTTCTATATATTAACATATATAGGTTAGAAAAAGTAAAAAAAGGGCGTTTAGTCCACTATCAAAATAAACACTCACAAATTTGTTAAATAAAAAAAAAAAAAAAAACTTCGGGAACTCAACATTCCCCTACAAAATATTGAAACATTTAGATTGCACTTGACAATCCACGAACGAAACAAGAGGCCATTAACAAATGACATCATTATTTATCTTTAATTACAATCAAAGCTAAGCCTTTTTGAATGAATCATTAAATATTTCTTTTCTACTTTGTAAAAAATATAGATAATTAAATTAGATAACAGGAATGTTTCTTTCTTATCACATTCCCCTAATTATTAAAGGATAAATCCCTTTCTTTTTTTATTATTTAATTAATAAATATTACCTTTTTACTTATTTGAGGTTAAATGTGATTAAGTAAAATTGAGAAAAATCATAATAGAAAATTCCAATCAGATTGGCTTTAAAGGAGCTCGGAAGTAGACAGAAAAATGTGCACCGTTTAAAGTTTACAAAACAATCATAAAAAATAATTTATTTTTTCAAAATATTTTTACAAAATAACAGGTAACATAGATACCCAAAATATACAAATATTAAAAACAAGTGTCATATAAAACAAGGTAAATTTTAATTATAAAATGTCAAACACTACAGCTTTCACAATTTAAATGTCTCGAGTATAGCAAATTAAAAGAATGCGGATTTTGTAAATAGTATACACTTTTTGCGCCTACTGAGGGTGAAGTTGGAAGAGTTTTCTATTATTTAAGTAAAAATGTTGCTAAATATATCTGAGGATAGGTTGCTAAAATCTTGGCAATAAGAAAAATACTTTTTAGAATGTTTTCTTTGGATTTCGATTTTATTTATTTATTTTTTCTCTCAGAGAAGTTTTTTTACTTATAAACGTTTTGATTATTTTTACCTTTTTAAAAAATTTTTAATTTTCAATTTGTTTACCTCCTGCCAGTTCATTGGCATTTCTTTTAATTTGTTAAGGTGGCGTCTCGAAAAGCCGTTAAAACACGATTGTCTCGAGGCGGCAAGAGATGGCGTTAGTTCACCCCATAGGAATACAAGGGATTTATTCCATTTCATTTCAAAATTTCCAAAGAATTAATTAAGGGTAGAAAATTAATTATTTTTTAACACAATGGTTAGTAATTTAATTATCTATAAGTTATAGAGCTCCTTTTTAAAAAATAGCTTTTATTTAATCTAAAAAAAAAAAATATTTTTTCGATAATCAAAAAAAAGGCTTCTATAAGTTGAAGATATTTTAAATAGCTTTAATTTTAAAAAAATTTGAGGTTGATAGCTTCAAAATTGTGGCTGCTGGAAACTCCCAAAATGAGCACCCCCGAGACGCGCACCTTAAAAATCTAATTTCATTGAGACATTTGAGTCATTGCCTTTAGGCCTATTTGTTTGATTAGAGCCATTAATTTGATATAATTAAAATATTTATTTGTTATTGACTCCTGAACGTTTGTGAAATGTAATGCAATGACCATCGAAATATGTTCTCGCACGTCTTCAAATTTCGTTCAAAATTATCGTTTTGTTTTCGGACTAGCATATTATAAAATTTGTAAATGAATACAGTTCTTTATTTTGCTCAGGGACCCACATCTTGTGGGTACGTGGATGGCGACCACGAGCTGCCCGAGCTGGGACAGACAGTCCTTCAGTTCTTTAAATGTCTGTCTCTTCCTTCCTCTTTTCAACAGGCGTCAGACCGTACAACGGGTCGGCCTGTCCTATTTCTTCCGGTCGTAAAAATCTATGATAGGTTTGGAGGGTAAGAATTCCGCGACACCGCATGTCGGGACAAGGCGAGAAGAGAAGAAGAAGAAGACAGTTCTTTTATTGTTAATTTGAATCCGGAACTAAATAAATATCACCCCTATTTTTACCCTCTACTCGTCTGATATATACCACTGCCTCTTCACCTTTCCTACATCATAAATTTAGCGCCATTGGCTACCAATCCAGGTTAAATAAAAAATAAAAAGAGACGGGGTCTAAATGGCCGAAAAAGAGCTTAAATGAAATCAAAAAAAAAATTTTGGGCCTCCCCCTTGACCAAATCCTGGGCCCGCCACTGATTAAGTCCAATATTTACTAATTTTTTGTAAATTTTTAATTAATTTTAAATTATTATTATTATTATATTTTTTTTTTTAAACATTCACACTTTTTTCTCATTCACACTCCCACACTCACACACACATTCACACTGTCTTTTCGGCAGCTCAGGCCATATAAGACATTTACGATAACCGTTATTTATGAATTTATATATATTAGGGGTCCATTTATTTATTTAAGCCATCTGGTATCCAGATGGCTTAAATAAAATCATCGGACTGTCTGGGGTCCGAACCCGCGACGTTTGGTATATGAGGTTAGCACGCTAACCTCTACACCACGCCCCGCAGGCTTTAAATTATTTTAACATTCATTTTATTTATTTTCATTACTTAGTTCTACAGTTCCGGGAGGATCGAGTTGGAGCTCGGTGGTTTTTTCTTTTAATTCTATACCACAAATAGGAAATATTTAAAATTTGAAAGAAATCGCTAAAGCGAATTAAGAGAAAAGTGAAAAAAACTAAAAAACATAAAGAGGCAAGCAACGGACATGACAGTTAGTTCACTTGAGTCGGAGCAAGTGCACAGTGCTTGATAACGGCTGCAGAATAAGCAGTTGAAACGTTGTACAGTATTTATATTTTAAATATTTAATACAAAAATGTGGTCTATAATTAAAAATTCTCCTAATACTAAAAAAGTACATCAGTAAAGTACTAGTATTAAAGGGTTCCTATAGAAGTGATCTGGCTTAATTTGTTTTCTATATCGCGAATAGTAAATATTTAAAATTTGAAAGAAATCGGTAAAGGGAATTACGAGAAAAATGGAAAAAACTAAAAAAGGACAATACATCAGAAGAGAACTAGTACCCGAATTTTCCCAAAGATGAGACCTAGCTCAATTCATATTGGTGCTGGAAATAGTATATATTTAAAATTTGAAAAAAATCGTTAGAGCCGTTTTCGAGAACTAATGTGCTTACAAACAAGCAAACAAATAAACATACATTGCTCGTTTAATAGTATTAGTATTAGTATATTTGAATAATTAGCCAAAACCAAAATGTGATTATACTCTAACAATGAGTTTGTGTCTTCACATTCAAGCCATGAACATATTTTTCCAACCACAAAGGCATCTTTTTTTTTATATTAATATAATAAATTTGAATAGAATTGTCAGATTCTATCATCTTGATCCTCTTGATATAACATATCTATCCTCTCTTCTCTTCTCTTTCATACCGGCCTGGTAAATAAGTTGTTCATCCCCCTTCTACTCACTCTGATGATGGATGAGGCTGTTTAGAATTAGATTTTTTTGACTTTTTTATAACTCTATTAAATGATGAACGAGAAAAGAAGGAAAGAAATTTGTTATTCCTTAAGTGAAATATCTTCTTACCCTTCTAAAGGCAAGGGCGGTTACAAGGGAGGGGATAAAGGGGTAATTACCCCCCCCCCCCCACCGAGATTTGAAAAAAAAAAATACTTTTTTCGAAAAAAAAAAATTATTTTTAATGTAAAATTTTAAAAATTAATACTTAAAAATTTGATTTGTAAATTACTGAAATTAAGAAAAAATTGTGTGCTGTGCAACCAGTCACACCAGATTACTCCCCTCAAGAAACACCTCTGGATCCGCCCTTGTCTAAAGGTTTATAAGAGATGAATGAATTATTATTCATATTAAAAATGTCATAAAAATAATAAACCATGGTTAGAATCTATAAAAAATAGCTCTTCCTTCATAAATTTTTTATTAATCATAAAAATATATTTTATTTAAAAAATAGCAAGTAGCCTTCATTTTGGACAAACTGGTTTCAGTTCACTGGTTCCTCTGATCACCTGATAGAGAGATTGTCGGAACAGCTAATATTATTATTGCTAAGAACTTGCTTATTCTAACCAATTATTTATTTATTTATTTAAAAGAACTGTTGGCATTAGGCCACCAGCCATTTTTGCCACCGCTAATTCTAACCAATTAAAAAGATATCAAATTTACTTAAAGATATCAATGTTTTTAACTATCACACCAGTCTTTGTATTATTTTTTAAAACATTTTATTTTTAATTCAAAATTAAATGAGATATTTGCTTTAAGTGAATATCATCCATTCAATCAATCCTCAAACGGTTATTTGTAATTTTTTCTAGATTGATAGCTTGGACTTTGAATTATTTTTTTTTTATTGTTTTTTTTTTTTTTTTTTAATCAGCACCATCAAAAACGATGAATGCGTCCTCACTCTACCTCAAATGACTAAAAATTGAAGTTCTGTATAAAAAAGATTAATTGGACTTTTTATTAAAATGTTCTCTCATTTTATTACCCAAAATCTCTTGTACTGCAATACATGCAAATTTTTTCAGTTAGGCCTACTAACAAAAAAAAAAAAAAAAATTCTATTCAACTTTTAATCGGCTTTTTGACTTTGAAGTGGAAGGCCCTTCAGCTCTCTATTCTCTTAAAAAAATTCGCTCCGATCCTTTCCGATTTGAATTAATTAATTAACCTTATATTAAATTCAGAATTTACAAAAATTAAACCGCCCCGTTAAACAAACTAATACTCCCTCTATATCGTGGTTATATATTAGGACATCTCTAAATTCTTCAATCAATGCATGCTTCCCTTAGAATCTTTTTTATTCTATCCTTCAGGTTTGTTCCAATAGAATTTCCGAACTTTTAGAAGTATTTCTCCATATAAAAAATAATTAAGCGAATTTAAATTAGAACGCTTTAATTCAGACTCTTTACACCTATATTAAAATTAATATTTTTTGTCGATTTTTAATTGTGTTAAAAGAGAAAATAAATTTAATTTGAAAGTCTGGTTTAAAAAGAAACCTCAATTGTAATAAAATGAGTTCTTTTAGATTTTAATATCTCTAGTTATTTGCATAATTCATAACATAAAAACGAATATGATACTTTGGTTATTAGATAGAGAGAGAGAGAGAGAAAGCAATTTAATTTATTACCTACTTATTTAGGGCACCGTAAAAGGGTTGCTCCTCTCTCTCTCCTTTTAGTTAAGTAAGCATTTATTTACCAACAACCTCTTTCTCCTCTTGCCTCTAATGGAAACACTGAGCTCATCCCTCTCGGTTGCTTTTGCATTTAGTAATTGATATGCGATGACAAGTGAAATCTAACCAAAGGACAACTCCAACATTCAGATCATTTGACATTTTTAAATATTAATTTTATTTTTTAACTTTTGGACATCAGAAGCTTTATATTTATTTATTTATTGAAAAACCTTTTTCCTCTCCCTCAGGTGGAATTGAATGGTCTCTTCCAGCTGCTACCTGGAATTTAAAAACATGCTAACTACCTGGCTATTCAAAATTTTCTCAGAATCTACAAAAAAAAAAAAAAAAAAAATATTTGTACATATCAGCGTTTATATTCTAAACGCAGTAGCGTATCTAGGTGGGGGCGAAGGGGGTGCTAGTCGGGGGTGGGCAGACGCATCAAGCTTTTATGGCGCCCCTCGATACCGACATAGGCCCCCTAGTGCATCTAAGATATAGCCCAGGGACGGTGATCTTTCCGTTGATTGTCTAAAAAAAGAACATCGAATTGATCCATGAGGCCAGAAAAGGAAGGCAAAATTGGATATCTTGGAAGCATTGGAAATCCACAAAGCAGTCAAAAAAGGTCAAAATCTGATGAATGAGCAATTGGTTTTAGATCAAACACCTTTGTTTGATTGACATTTTTGAATAGAGGTCTCTAAGTGTTCCTATGGCTTTTGTTTCATCACCTAACACGAAAAGGTTCCCTTCTCTTTCCCCTACCCCCACCCTTCACGCCACTCGGACTACCCCAGTTGAAAAATAATGCGATTCTAGTCCATTCAGTATGTAATTCTCTTCTGATGATGACACATATGGTGTCGAATGTTAATCATTGAAACAAAAAACCTTGTGTATCATACTTACGCTGATTGCTCCGGGTCCCCAATCCCGAGTTTTCGCCGAGCTTGGCATTGCTTAACTGCAACGATTGTGATGACTGTTGCTCTACTCCGTTCCCAGGCCCCCCGGCCAAAATCAACTTTATTCTTATGTTTTGAAATTAATAATATCAACATCTATATTCTTTGCTGCCAAAATAGCTCGTTCACTTAGCCATGCATGATTAATATAATTAGCATGAAAATCTGGGAATATACTTTCAATCAAATCCTCTTTTGTTGTAACCAGGATGCAAAAATTGTCAGGCAATTTGACACATTTGGTATTTCCATACAATGGAATTTCTCCATTGCCAATTTTGAGCAATTGTTCGGAGAATGACAGTGCCAATGGATCATTTTGCAGTTGAACACGTATATTTAAGGAAAAGCGTAATTATCTGAAATTTCTATCGGAATCCCCGTTTATTTACCCAAGGTGCTTAAGCGCTCAAAGGCCCACACCTCAAACCCAACCGGCCTCTGGCCGCAGCCATCTACCTGCACCCCGTGGAGTTACATCATTTCCTATCTCCTTCTGCTTTCGTCTCTAGCTGGTGAACTAATCCTTATTTCTGGTTCCACCCTGTTCATTTTATCCAGCCTCTTCTATGTTATGGAGGATGTCCTAGTTGATTGAGGAGGGACTCCCTCAGCACCGGCGTATAGCCTACTTCTTTCGAAGAATGCATCACTGAGAGGGAATCTTCTTTACGTCCCTTCCACAGGACGGGATGTCACAGCAACTCCATCTCTTCGTAGAGTTTCAGGGGGCTACTGTGGTGAGATCCTATATTTCAATCCAGGGCCTGTTTGAGGATTTGTTTACATTAAATAAATATTTTTATTTAATGAAATATCCCTCACACCCAGGATTTGAACAGGGATCTTCTTTGTAGAAGGCTGACACCCCTAGCCCGCTACACCAGCGAGCCCCCTGGGAGAAAGCTGTAATGTAGTGACCCAGCTAGCAGAGACCCGAAATCAAAATGACGTCGGAAACTGGTCAGAGATGACCAGAAATGACGTTATGTTTGACGACAAAATGTTTACCTAAAAATCACGGACTAATGTCACAGACCGATGACGACATTTTGAAACGTCAAAAAAACGTGATTCCGTGACTTTTTTTGACCTTTTTATAATCTGATGGATAAATAAAATGAGAAACAAACTCACATATAAAATTAAATTGTATTAATAATATAATTATAAAATACATTATTTTTAGCAATTAAATACATCTCTTCTCTATCCATATAAATGTAAAAAATAGGAAAGTTGAAATTTAATATATATATGACTAATTATAAAATAATAATTGAGAGATTTAATTATTCAATTTTTAATTTTAATTAGTACCTATATCGATATTTTATTTTAATACTTTTGTAAAAAACGATTTCTATACGCTATTATATAAAAGACAATGTTACAGACTATAGCCATTACAGGATCATCATTATTTATAAATTCAACAGCAATAAAAGACATGACTTCATTAACTGCCACCATAAAGATAATAGACTGTCACTAACTGAACCGGTACGATCCTTTGAATGTGCTAACAGTTGCGCATGCGCGAAATGCATGTGCATGCGCGAAATGTGTGCGCATGCGTATTAAAATAAAAATATGGAGGTATAAGAAAGATTAATAAGTGTCGTGATCGGTACCTGATCGGTACGTCTTTATAATGTGATATTTTGCACGTTTAAAGACGTTACAAAAAAGACGTTTTATTTTAGGTTTTTAATTAGTCATTTGACGTCTTTTGACCAGTTATGACCAATTTCGGACGTCATTTTGACGAGGTTCTGCTAGCTGGGGACATTTCGCCATAGGTGTGAATGTTTCAAACATGCGTTAATTTCGTCTGCATATGTAGCGCGTGGAATGACCTGTAAAACGGCCAAGATTACTAGTACTACTTTACTAATGTACTTTTTCATTTTTTTCGATTTTTCTCAAAATTTGCTCCAACTGATTTTGATTAAAATTCAAAAATCAATTATTATTTTTTAAATGCCCTTTAAAATGTATACTATCTCAATTTGCCATTAAAATCTTCTGAAGCACACTTTACTACCTATTGTTTCATTTCATTTTTTGTTTTAATTACCGGTATATTCATTTAATTAAAACTTTGTAACCGGCAAATTAATTATTTTAATTTAATTTTATTTCCAATTCTAATTTCCCAATATTATTTTTTATTTTTTTATTTTATCTAATTCATTTATTTTTCTCAAGTAGAAAATTCGTTTATTTTCTCTAAAATTTTTCTAACGTATTTTTAACGACTTTTGTATAAAATTTCCGTCGCCTCATGCGAACGACACGAGCACAATTCAATTGCTTTGTGACTCTCGCCTTGTAAAGTCATATTGGTTATTCACAATATTTTTGCGTCCTGCAAAATTAATACGACAGCCCTTGTCAATATTATTATATTTTTTTTTATTACATAACCCTTATGTATTAATAATTTTTTTCTGGTTAATTAATGACCCAGTTTTTTTTATCTAATTAAAATATTTTTTTACGTTTCTTCAACTTGTTACCTGTTATACATTTTTATCGTTATTCATATTATTACTGTATCATTTTAAAGAAGAATTAAACCAATTACGTGTTAATTAATAATTGTTAACCCAAAAATTTCGTGTTGTCATTTGGTGTGTGTGCGTGTGAACCCTTCCCCCACCATCAACCATCTTCAACGACAATTTGGCAACGGGAAACGAAAATTCACCCCCCCAAAAAATCATAAATAGCATCCAATCCTGGAGCTAACTGCATAATATTTATTATAAACGACACCCGATCAAGGGCCAACTTCATCCACCCGATCAAGGGCCAACTTCATCACATCTATTATAAATGGCGCCCAACGTGGGGCCAACTTTATAAAATCTATTATAAATGGCGCTCAACTAGTGGCCTGGATTTTTGGATCATCAGAGAACCAGCCCTCAAGATAAGAAGACATCAACCATAAGTACCAAATTTTATTAACTAAAGTGAAAGTGCTTAATTATCAAAAATATTTAATTTAAAATTAAAATTTTAATTTTTTTTCTAATTTACTAAAATATATAAAACTCTAAACTTTATTTGCATTTAAACAAATATTTAAATTATTTAACAAATCTTCTAGTTAAATATAAATCATAATAATAATTTTGACAAAATTTTATTAATAACTTTATTTGCCAAAAACAAATAATTTTTTTTTTTATTATTCTAAATAATTTTTTTAATTATTCTAAATAATTAATAATTAATTAATTAAACTAATTAATTAATAAAATTCAATATTATAATTTTGTGTAAAGAGAAAATAAACCTATTTAATTTTTTTTTTCTCAATATTGAAAAAAAAAATTTTCTAAAATGTCTTATTTTGGAAAAGCTCGTAAAGAGGACCTATTTCTCTTGGCAGAGGAGTTGGGGGTAGAAGTCACACCTACATCTAGGATTATTGACATCAAAGCAAAAATCACCTCATCCCCTCAATATGATGAGGAGTTCACCAAAACACTTCTCACCACCATTATAAAGGAAAGAGAAAGGGAAAGGGAAGAAAAGGAGAGAGAAAGGGAGAGGGAAGAAAAGGAGAAAGAAAGGGAGAGGGAAGAAAAGGAGAGACAAAGGGAAGAAAGGGAGAGAGAAAGACAAAGGGAAGAAGAGAGGGAAAGACAAAAATTCGAATTAGAAAAACTTAAATTATTAAGAGTAGAAGAAAAGGAAGCTCCGCGACCTAATACTTCTCAAATAAAAGTAGATATAACCAAAGTTTTACCAAAATTTGACCCCAAAGAAGATGATATTAACATATATTTAGCTCTTTTCGAAAGACAAATGAAATTTTTAGAAATTCCAAACAAACATTTGGTACCTCATTTAATTTCCGTTCTCCCAATGGAAATGACATCTCTCATTGTTCGAGAACCTGAAGAACTTTCTCAGGATTATCCTCATATTAAACGAATTTTATTACAACGTTTTAAACTAACCGTTGATAAAATTAGGAAATTGTTTTCGAATTCCAAGAAACTTCCTGAAAACACTTGGAAAGATTTTTATTTTGCCCTGCGCACCTATTTTGAGTCTTGGACCTCCGAGTTAGGCATTAATACTTTCGAAGAACTCAAAAATTTAATTATCGCCGATCAAATGAAAAAGCGATGCTCCCCTGAATGTCGTGAACATTTCCTCGACGAATGGGAAAAACTTAATTCACCAAGTGAATTGGCCGAAAAATTTGATTCGTACGACAACCTTCGAACGGAATCTTCCAAAACCTCCGGTAAACAAGTTGAATCCAATCCTGTCAAGAACACTCCTGCCCCTAAGGACAAATTGCCAAAAAAGGATTCATCTAAATCCGAAGACAAAACAAATAATTCGACATCACTTAAATGCTACGGTTGCGGAACACCTGGTACAACCAAGCCAAAATGCCAAACATGTTCGCCTGCCAAAAATGAAGTTGTGACGTTACATATAAACGTCACTAATGAAAACCCTTCTTCATTAGCTCTGATAGAAGCTTCAGTTTTTGAAAGGACCGGCAACGCCTGTGCTGACAGTGGTGCTACCCAATCCATAGGTAGCCAAAAATTATTTAATTATCTTCGAGAAAGGAACCACTCCTTTAATCAACAAAAAATAACCCTTACCCTCGCTGATGGACGTCGAAACACACAAAACGTTTTTACGGCCACAGTTCCGGTAAAGATCAAAAACAGATTTATTAATACCAAATTAATATTTCTACCTGATGCTCAAGAAAATCGCACTCTATTAGGAGTTGATTTTCTCACCAAGGCTGGAATTGTCTTGGACTTCAAGAATGCCCTTTGGTATTTCTCCAATCAACCAAGGAAAGCATACCCTTTTGCTACAGAATTCCTACCAAATAAGTTGCCTCAACTTAACCCTTTTCACTCATTGAAAAATAAAACAAATTTGACACCCGGTCAAAAATCAAATCTTCTTCAAGAACAGGAGAATATGTTTCAGCCAGGGGGAGAGGGAGAGTCCACTTCTCATGGTGAACATAACATCTCGACTGAAGACAAAGTTTCGCTGCATCCTGTGAGCAAGACTTCACACTCTTCACCTGTGACTCCTTTGCGTAAGAGAGGTAGGCCCCGTAAGAATTTGCCTGTTTCGGTGGGCTGATTCCTCATCGAGACGTTATTGGAATCAGAGGGGGAGATTGTAACCGGCAAATTAATTATTTTAATTTAATTTTATTTCCAATTCTAATTTCCCAATATTATTTTTTATTTTTTTTATTTTATCTAATTCATTTATTTTTCTCAAGTAGAAAATTCGTTTATTTTCTCTAAAATTTTTCTAACGTATTTTTAACGACTTTTGTATAAAATTTCCGTCGCCTCATGCGAACGACACGAGCACAATTCAATTGCTTTGTGACTCTCGCCTTGTAAAGTCGCATTGGTTATTCACAATATTTTTGCGTCCTGCAAAATTAATACGACAGCCCTTGTCAATATTATTATATTTTTTTTATTACATAACCCTTATGTATTAATAATTTTTTTCTGGTTAATTAATGACCCAGTTTTTTTTATCTAATTAAAATATTTTTTTACGTTTCTTCAACTTGTTACCTGTTATACATTTTTATCGTTATTCATATTATTACTGTATCATTTTAAAGAAGAATTAAACCAATTACGTGTTAATTAATAATTGTTAACCCAAAAATTTCGTGTTGTCATTTGGTGTGTGTGCGTGTGAACCCTTCCCCCACCATCAACCATCTTCAACGACAATTTGGCAACGGGAAACGAAAATTCATCATAAATAGCATCCAATCCTGGAGCTAACTGCATAATATTTATTATAAACGACACCCGATCAAGGGCCAACTTCATCCACCCGATCAAGGGCCAACTTCATCACATCTATTATAAATGGCGCCCAACGTGG